>CM034300.1:23834094-23942757 GCA_019925795.1 Dendrobium chrysotoxum | reverse complement strand
ATCTAGATCTTTTTGTGATGTGCTTGTGGTGCTTTCTTCCTCTTTGAACCGATCATGATTTTCTCTTTTCAGACAAGCTTCGATTAAGGGTTTTCTAGCTCTTTTCATTTTTGATGATGATATTATAAAACTTGCTGCACCATATCAGTTTATATTGGTTGGGAAGTTTTCGATTCACAGGCCTAATTTGGATTATATCCATTCCTTCTTTGGAAACTTGAAATTATCGGGTGTTTTCTTGATTGGTTTACTCGATGCTAGGCACATTACAATCCATCTTTTTAATGATTTGGATTATAGTCGTGTTTTTTCGGGCGAACTTATATATCAATAACAGCACAAATGAGATTATTGAAATGGATGCCTTATTTGATATTAAGGAAGAATCTCCATAGTTTCATATTTGGATTTCATTTCCAAATCTACATTTGCATTTTTTTAATTCTCATGTTTACGTGCTTTGGTGTTGCTTTTTGGTAGGCCTCTTCAAACGGATCAAGCCATAGCCTCTAGATCAAGGTCTTTGTGGCTTGGATTCTTGTTGAATTTGAATATCACTAATAAGCATCCAAAAGATATTTGGCTTGGTTCTAAAAAATCAGGTTATTATATAGAAAGTTGAATTTGAAAATGTTTCAAATTTTTGTATTCACTACAAAGTTCATAGCCACTCCATAAATGATTATTTTATGTCTCATCCTCAACCTAGGAAAATAATAAGATTCTAAACTCGTGGTTGGGGAACCATCAACTAACGGACATCATAATATTATTCATGAGACTGACAAAAATGTGAATATGGAGGATCCTAAGGCATGTGTGATGACATAGAGAATGCCCCTTTTGAATATCCCATAGGGAGGAAGAGCATATGATTGAGGGCAACAATGAATTTGATAATAATGAGGTCCTACTTTAGGTGAGGGCCTGTAATTACGCGAGTCGGATGGCAAGTTTTGAAGGGAGAGTTGTTGAGGATTGCAATCATGACATGCCTAGCTCTTTGATCAGTTATGGCAATGAGGGTAACAAGAAAATTGAGGGGGATTTCTCCAATCCATTTGATGGTGATCATAGGATAGAATCACAGGACAATTGTGCTCTAAACCAAATTAATGGTGATAATTATGGAATTTCGGCTGATCATGCTTCAAATAAGCTAAATTTGTCCCCCATGATTAGGTTTGAGGCATGGAGGAGGGAGGAAATTGATTTGCATGATTCTTTATCCCCTAAGAATATTCTCAAGGGGAATGCTAACACCTCTATGTCATCGCTGAATGGTAATGTGAAAATACTGAGGAAGGTTTTCAAAACATTTTCCAAAAAGAAAATAAAAACCAATAAGAATCAAAATTCTTACACCCCTAGGGTCACTCAAGCTTCTAATTCCCCTTCCATTAATGGTTAAAAGCTCTTGTGTGGAATATTAGGGGGTGGTGGATCCTTATCCAAGGATAGGTTAAGAATTTAAGTAGGATTCATGATATTCATCTGCTTGTTTTAATAGAGCCTTTAATTTCTGCTTCCAAGCTCGATTCTGTTCGTAAAAAATATTGTTTTTGATTTGGCTTTTGTAAGTATTCTAATAAAATTTGGATTTTTTGAAGCATTTTATTTTCTTAGATATTATTATGGATCTTCCTCAAACAGTTCATACTAGCATAAACTTTCTTCAGTTCTCTTATTATGCCTCTTTTGTTTATGTGTCTTGTTCTAAGTCGGGTAGAAGATTTTATGGGAACAACTCACTAATTTCTCTTCTACTATTCAAGCTCCTTGCTAAGGGTGGAGATTTTAATGCTGTTACCAATGTTTTTGAAAGGGTCGGGGGTAACTCCCCTTTCAAGCTATGGAAGACTTCAATGATATGATTTTAAATTACAATTTACATGATATCAAATTTTATAGTAATATTTTTATATGGAATAAGGGTACTATGTGGCAAAGATTAGATCATCTTCTTTTTAATGATTTTTGGATCTCGTCTTATCAAATGACTCACATTGATCATTTAACTAGAAATTTATCTGATTATTCTCCTTTGTTGTTAAGCATTTCTATGAACAACAAAAATATTTATCAACCTTTTAGATTTCAAAATATGTGGCTCCTTGAAGATATTTTTTCAATGTTTAACAAAAGTAACTGGCATGCTCCCCTTTTTCCATTTGATAATGTTTGGGGTATGACTAGATTATGGTTAAAGCTTAAAAGACTTTAAAAAAAATTATCCTCATGGAATAAATATATTTTTAAGAATATCTTCACTTGTATTTTGGAAGCTGAAAAAACTGTGGATATTGCTGATAAGAATTTTATGCATGATTCTTCAGTTGAGAATTTGTCTGCTCTTAACAAAGCTAAAACTAGTCTTTTCAAACATCAAGAAAAGAAGAGGCCTATTGGAGCAAAAGGCCTCTACTAAATTTCTTGTGAAAGGTGGTCATAATACTGAATTTTTTTATAGTATTGCTAACCACAAAAAGGTGACTAATCTGATTAATAAAATTACTTCTCCTGATGGTTTGGTCATTAATAATTCTTATTTGGTTTTTCATTCTGGTGTTAAATATTTTAAAAATGCCTTCAATAAAGCTTTTTTCCCAAATTTGAGCATTGACTTTTCTTTTATTCCTTCTATTATTTTTTAGGAGGACAACTTGTTTCTGACTAAGATTCCCAATGAAGAGGAAATTTGGCAAACCATGAATGGTATGAATTTAGATTCTGTGGCTGGCCCTAATGGGTGCACCACTAAATTATTTCAGAAATCATGGTTTATAATTAAAGGGAACCTAGTCAATGTGGTTGTGGATTTCTTTTTGGGTAACCCTTACACTAAATTTTTCACCTCAACTTCTATTGCTTTAATTCCTAAGTAGAATGTCATTAATTTTTGGATATTTTTGTCCCATCAATTTATGTTCATTCTTCAACAAGCTCTTTGCTAAGTTAATTATGGGTAGGTTAGCTTTATTTTTATTTAAGATTATTTCTCTGGAATAAATAGATTTTGTTAAAGGTAAGTCTATATTTGATAATCTTCTGCTTACCTAGGAATCCGTTCATGATTTACATGCTCATGTTGCTAGGGGTAATATTATCTTCAAAGTTGATATAACCAAAGCTTATGATAATTTAAATAGGGAATTTCATTACACCATGCTTAAGTTTTTTGGTTTCAATATACAATTCATCAAGTTAATCAAGAATAGTATTGAGAATTGCTTCTTTTCTATCATAATCAATGGTAAGTCGCAAGGCTTTTTCAAATCCTCTCACAAGCTTAGACAAGAATATCCTCTATCTCCAACTCTCTTTATCATTGCTATGAAATATTTGTCTAGAGGGCTTAATGAGTTATTCAAATCTCATCCTAGTCTGTAGTTTAGAACTTCTAGTGGTTTTCCTATTACTCGCCTGAGCTTTGCTGATAATTTTATTATTTTTATTAATGGCTCTATCAAAATGTTTTACATCTTATTTCAGTTTCTCAATAAATTTTAGCTTGCTAGTGGTTTAATTTTTAACCCTTCTAAGAGTTGTTTCATTCCTACTAATTCTGTATCTCAAAGGAGAATTATTAGTATCGAAAATAAGTTTAGTTTTTCTCCTAAAATTTTACCTATGAAATATTTAGGTACTCCCCTTTATAAGGGTAAGAAATGTTCTAATTTATTTTATAACAATTTCTCTACTATCCATAAGAAACTTTCCTCTTGGGCTTTTAATTTCCTTTCATTTGGTGGTAAATTAATCCTTATTAAACATGTTTTATGTTCTATTCCTATTTATCTTTTACACACATTAAATCTTACTTTAAATGTTTGTAGTAGAATGGAAAGAATTTAAATAATTTTTTTTGGGGTGCTAAAGATGGTATGCATGCTATTTTGTGGGGGTCTTGGTATAACCTTTCTAGGGTTATGGATGAGGGCCGCTTAGGTGTAAAGACCTTGACTGATATGTCCAAAACCTTTTCCCACAAACTTTGGTCTGCTTTCTGATCTAAGAAATGTTTATGGGCTAATTTTATGCTCTCTAAATATTGTGTTGGTAAGCACCCTCTCATTTGTTACTTTAAACAAGGAGACTCTTTTAACTGGAAAAGGTTATGTTCCATTAAGTGGGATGCTGAATAATTTATCCAATGGGGATGGGGGCGGGTAACATTTTCTTTTGGCAATACAACTAGTTGGGTAACTATTCTATTGATAATTTATTAAACACACACTCCACTTTTACTTGCAAAGTCAAGGATTTTATTATTAATGGGGTTTAGAATATTGATTTACTTGCTAATTATATCTTGATTTTATTTTCAATTCTATCATCAAGATTCCCATACATTTGGATAATGAGGATTGCATTTTTTTTAATCTTTCTAATGATGGTAAGTTTGCTAATAAGAATAATTGGAATTATATTTGGCAAGCTCACCCTAAAGTTTTTCTTTATATGTCCATTGGCATGCCAACATTCCTTCCTCTTATTATATTCTTATGTGAGGATTTTCCATAACTATTTGCCTATGGATTCTATTTTTTGAAAAAGGGTTTTCATATTATCTCTATGTGTCAATATTGTTATCATGTTGAAAACACCAATCATGTTTTTATACAAGGCCCTATTGCTGTGAAAGTTTGGTTATATTTTGATATCATGTTTAATGGGCAATCTTTTGATAATTATTCCTCTATCACAAATCTTCTTAATGATTGTTTTATTTCTACCAAAGCCAATATTAGAAATATTTTACCTGTCATCATTTGTTGGTTTTTATGGAAGTGTAGAAATGAGTCTAAGCATGAGAGATTTAAAATGAATGCTTTAATTATTACTGTTAAAGTCAAGGATAAAATTATGTTGTTGTTTGTTACCAATATACTAAAGTGGATTCTTTTAATG
This sequence comes from Dendrobium chrysotoxum, assembly GCA_019925795.1. Lineage (NCBI taxonomy): Eukaryota > Viridiplantae > Streptophyta > Magnoliopsida > Asparagales > Orchidaceae > Dendrobium > Dendrobium chrysotoxum. Next base: position 23,937,846 of record CM034300.1, on the reverse strand, counting down.
GTTTTTATCATGTTGCGGAAGCTTTTGGTGTTTCTTTTCAATCTTCTTCCTCTGGTTTCAAAGAAAGAATTGTTAAGTGGTTGAAGCCTTGTGAGGGCTATTTTTAACTTAATACCAATGCTTATGTTAATAATTTGAATGCTGGCTGTGGTGATATTATTAGAGATTTTAAGGGGTATGTTATTGTTGCCTTTGCGGGTTCAAGTAACGTTAATACTGCTATTAAAGCTGAGATTGAGGCCTTTCTTTTCAAGATTCAATAATCCATTTCCTTAGGTATAACTATTGTTCGGAATAAGTAGATGTTATGCTTTTGATTCACTATATTAAAGTGAAGTCTATTTTCAATCCTGCTTATTTTTATATGCTTAGAGATATAAAGCATTGACTCTGTTTTATATTCTTTTCTATTTCTCACATTTGGCAGGAGGCCAATGCTACGGCTGACTTCTTAGCCAAACTAGGGTGTAATTTGAACAGTTTCATTGAATTTTCTGAAAATACTTTACCTGGAAGCTTCAAGGGATAGTTAGATTGGACCGCTCTGGTCTTCCTTATATTCGATTTAGTTAGCTAGTCTTTCTCACTGGTTTTCCTACCATGTTTCTCTATTCGTTTCAACTATTTATGCTTTATTTCATTAATTTTTATGTTGTCAGTTCTAGGGAATTTTTATCTGTGGCAATTCTGGTTGTTGTTGGGGTTTTATCACGATGTCTTTTGGGTGTTGGATCCCTATTATCGTGGCCCTATTTAAGTATTATGTTGCTTTTTCATTTGTTGTTGACCATGATCTTTGTCTGGGGGTTTCTTTCTATATTCCTGGAGGTCCTTTTGCTAGTGGTTAAGTTTTTTGGTATGTATCATCATGCCCTATTTTGTTGTTAGGGTGTTTTTAGCTATATTGAGTCTAGTTATGATTCTTACTTGCTGGATATTAACTTTTTGCACCTATATTGCTCATCTTCTCCTCCTCTGGTTACTAGAGGGATGAGTGGTTATGTTAGTGGGTTGAGAGTTAAATTTCATGTAAGTGACAATCTTTATTGGATGGATATCTAGCATTACTTGACCAATATGGCTCTCTATAATCCTTGTGTTATTGAGCTTAGGATTTACTGCTCCCATAATCAATTTAGTGTTTTATTTTCTAGTGAGGCTCTATTTTGTTTGATCTATGCCATCCATCTGCTGATGTGGACCTTTTGGCATGGTTGTGTTGTTGTTAGCCTTCTTAATTTCATCTACAAGGTATGTTTTCATTTTTTGTTCTGGAGGTGGTTTGGGTTTGAGCAGCAGGTGCTTTTTTTATGATTATCCTGATATTTTAAACCTGAGTGTTTCTCTCAATTTGATGGGTAATTATCTGCAACACAAGTCTGATACTACTCTGTTGAGCCAGGATGATTCGTGGTTTTTGTTCACTTCTAGCTTCCTCTTTTGTTGGGTTCATGGATAATTATTGGTTTTTGGAACAAGATGCTTGCTGTTATTGTCTTATCGGTACCAATGATTTCTTTCTCTTTATTGGTTTTGAGGCTTTTTTATATTGATCTTTCTATTATCGGGTTATTATTATTTCTTTGCCATCATTGTAACCTTTCCCTGCGGCTATTGTTATTACGGGAAGATCTCTATATGTTGAATAATTTTGGGTTATTTTTGCCTTGTGATAATGTTATTTGTTTTCATCTACTTTTGATTATTATTATTATTTGGGAGGGCCTTAATCGTCTGGTCTGGGATTTATTGTTATTATTCTACTATTTTAATATCTCACTTGTGGGGCTAATGCTATCTCAGAATGAATTGTATGTAATGAATGATTGCAGATCTATGCTGCCTTGTCATTACGATAATTGCTTACACGTCTTCGTGGATTTTGATACTTTCTGGGCACTTTATTGACCTGCTGCTATATCTTTTCTATGTTATACATATGTGATGGTTAATGCTACTTTCTGGGTTGATTTGTTACCTCGGCCTATTCGTTCACTATGCTATACCCGAGTGGTATATGTAGGCTTTATCTTATTGCTTATGGTAATGTTTTTCCTTTCGTGTGTTTGCATTTACAGGTGGTGCTCATCTCATTCCTTACATGTTATTTTCAATTAAAAATTTCCCTATAATTTTCAATTCCTCACTTTACTATGTTATTTCTATATCTTGCTTTGCAACATTTTATTTTGCAGCCTCTACTTTTTGCAGGTGTATTGCCTTGTGGTTTTAAGATTCCTTACATGTTAGTTTCAAGACACCCCTTTTGTGTAGAAAGACTATGCATAATGTTGATTTCAAGATCTTTCTTATTTGGGTGCTCACCCCTGGTTGCCCTATAATATTATTAGGGTTTCATGTAATTTTGATTAGAGGGGAACTTTGGCTCGTAGATTTTATTTTTAATTTTTTTGTAGCTCGTATAATCATTAGTGAGCTGAATGTCCCCCTTAAGTACCTTGTAATCCCTTTTATTATAAATGTGTAGTCCCCTCCGTGGGTTTTTATCAAATAATAATAATAATAATAATATAACCTAGAAACTTTATAAAAAAAACTAATTTAACCAAGAAACTTGGAACTACAATACTTGGGGCCAAATACTGATCTACTAAATAAGTGGAACAAGGAGGGTGGCGGGGTTGACTCCCGTTAAGGTGTTCATTGCTTGAATGAGAAGTTTTAGCTTAGTCTATGCTTCTCTCTTCTTTGTTTTATTTTGTTGAGGAGCGCTTCTTTTTTATGTCTCTTCCTAGTTGGTATACATTACATACTTCTTGATTTTATTTCAATGAATTTTCTTTTTGGTTAGAAAAACTAATTTAACCTAGAAACTTTAAAAAATTATAAATAAATATAGAAAATAAAAAAATTATTAATTAAGAAGAGCTGACATCATAACAAATCTAAAAAAATAAAGAAATTATTTTCTTAAAATAATTTGAAAATAAAAAATGGATTAACATAGTACTAAACCCTAAGTTTATATAAAAATCAATAAATCATACAAAATAAGAGAAATATAAAATTGCTTCAAACATTCAAAAAACAATATTTTGGTCATCTTTAAGCTTTGAAAAATGATTCGTGCAGGTTTTAACTCATTTACTTAATTAAAACTCAAACCTTAATGAACTAGTGAATTAAAAAAATATTTTTTTTAATATTTATTTTATTTAAGAAAACTAATATTAGAAAAAATATTTTAATATTTTCTCAATAAAATACATCAATAAATAAAATAAATTATAATAAATCAAATACAATTTAAATTAATTTCAATTTTTTAATGGACTCTCTTGAGGGCATTCATAACCTCTAGGAGAAGTTTTATTTGATTTAGAATTAATTTAAACATAAATAAAAATTACACTATTAAACAAATAAAAATTTTAGAAATTTCAAATTAAGTTTAAATGGGTTCAATTTTTTGGTTAGAGATTATTGAGGTTATTCCAAACCTCAGAAGTTTTTTCATTATTTTTAATATTCATATTATTACTATTGTAAATTTATTTCAATCAAATAATTAAAGTTAATTTCAATTTTTTATGGAATGTTCTTTGAGTCATCCTTGGCGACTCAAAGGATTATTTCATAAATTTTTGAAGTCATCTAAACCCAAAACAAAAAATTTAAAGGTCAAAGGCTAGTAAAATAATACTAAACAACTAACCTAAAAATTAAAAAAAATTGCTAAAAAAATAAAAATAAAACAATACATCAAGTAAATTTCTATAAACTCGTAAAATAATAAAATGAATTAAGTAAAGCAATGTAAAATCAAAAAGTAAACATTTCCTTACAAACTCCTAAAACCTAAATAAAAGTTGTAAATTACAAATATGTGAATTGAAACTATGCTCAAATAAAATTTAAATAAATTTAAAATTAAAAATGAAAGAAACAAACCAATAATAGAGAGACGTGTAGAAAACACTAGATGTTGCATAGGGCACAAACCATAGATTTCCTAGGTTAGGATGATCATTTTTCTTGTTGTTTACTCTCTTATACTTTATTTTTCATGTGTTTTACTTTCTTGACTTTTACATTTTACTTTACCATTTACTATATTGCAAATATTAAACCATTAATTGCAAACTTAAATTAAAAAATCAATAATAAAAGTTAATTGAAATTTGAAACCCTTAGTTAGGGAATAAAATGACCAACACCTAAATATGACTTACACTTAAAAACCCCTAATTTGTACATACTTGAAACTTCTGATTTACATAAAATGATGTGCTTCAAATATTTGCATGCTTCATTAGAAGATAGCCTAGTTTTCTTTTTGATAATTTGATTTTCTAAAGTTAAAACTACTTCAATGAAACACAAATAAAATAAAATCAACATGGAATAGGATCTTGGAATCAAAATAAACAATACATATACCCTTATGAAAAAAAATAAAAATAAAACATTTCATTATCTAAGAGCATTTGCATACCCTTTATCCCTGAGCAGCTTAGCTTGGTGGCTAAGTTGTAAGCCCCAACTCCTAAAATAATAATAGTCAAGTTTTCTTTTACATATAAACCTTAATTGTATGATTTTAAAGCAATTAGGTGGGTTTAAGTGGTGAGTCCTATCTAGGTGGAAATGTATGTCTAGAAAAATCAGGCTCTCTTAAACCCTTAGTAAGATAAAGTTGTAAGTCCTAACACATTTCATAGTTTTAGTTTCGGGTCACTACTATGAAGTGCTCAAATTAGCTTTAGGGTTTGAGGCTAATACCTTATATTATAAGTCTTCACTTCATGGGTATTTTGGCACTATTGTGATTAATAAAAAATAAACCCTAACTTTATAAAAAAATAATAACTAAATTAATAAATTTTAACTTGGAATTTTTAAAGCCTAATATAAGATAGTTGTAGTACTTCTAAGTTTATTAGAATCTAATGCTCCCTGCTCTCTTTTTTTGGTCTCTAGAGTGAACAATTCCACCTTGGGCTAAGTCTATTTTAAATTTTCAAAAATAATAATCCTTTCCTTAAATTTTGAAATCATAGAAGTATTTGTCACTACCTTAATCGAGGGCATTATCAGCAGACTCACCTCTATTTGGATGTAATTAACCATATGGGTTTGCTTTTATGAGAAACTTATACTCTAGAATAAAATGCACACAATCTTATTCACATGAGGTAGGGGAAAGTCTCTTGGAACATTGATTTTTTTTTATAAAACCCTAATTTGATTTCAAATCAATTGTAGAACATCAATTATGTCATTTAAGATGGTATGTTATTGTCAATATTGTATTTGATTATTAAAATAAAAAACTTCCATAATCATAGTTTATTTTCCCATAATCTCAAGAAATGGGTTGTATGTAGTATAAATTAATAACTACTTGAAATGAGAATTGATTTACTAGTAAACTAATAACTTTAAAACTCAAGGTTGAAAGATTGGGTTTAGAAAAACAAATTGAAATTCATGCTTGTCTTAAAAATGCAAGCAAGAGAGAGAGAGAGAGAGAGAGAGAGAGAGAGAGAGATTGAGCCCCACAAAGTATGTCATCTTTTAATCTTTTTGGGAAAAAATAATGATGATATGATTATATTCTTCTCATGCGGGTAAGTTTACAAGAAGAGATAAGAAATGACATTTAATGTGGTAGGATCAATGAATATTATCTGAAACTGTGTAAAATACTCATAAGAAGTCAAATCATTGAATCAAGGTTAAGTTAAATTAATGGAATATAGCCTACTCCATCTCTCAAGGAATTTAGGCTCCCTAAAGCTAATTATGAAAGTTTGTAAGGGGTGTTAAACCCTAAAGAACTAGTCCCGAGGCTAACCAAGAGGGGGTGAATTGGATATTTAAAAACTTCTTTAACCAAAAGAAAAATCTTTTTATATCTTACAATGAAAATGAATTAAATCAATAATAAAAAGATAAATCAAATATTTCACCCAAGCAGTTAATCGCAGTAAAAATAAAGTGCAGAAAATAATCAGAAAGAACACACCAGAATTTATAGTGGTTCGGTCAAACCTGACCTACGTCCACTCCCCAAAATCTCCCGTTCCAGCTATTGCACTAAACCTTTAGTGACTCCCCTTTATCCCCCACGGCTAGGCAGAGAAGCCCTTCTAAAATCTCTTCCACCTCCCCCGATACGGCAGAGAACTGAAAATATTTTTCACCCTCTTGAAGAGGCAAAGTGTTGCAAATCTAATTTTGATGATGATAAACATGTTTCTATTGTGTTTTTCTTGGCTAACCCATTTCAGGAACAAAAGATCAAGAGCAATGCAAGCCAACTTACGATCAGGTCCAAGTGTGTCCAAATGTATTATTTTCCTTTTCTTGAGTCAATTATAATGTAACTGATCCCTTAGCTAAGTAACCTTGCACACACACACTCAGGGGGAGAGCTTGAGTGAATTAGAGTTTATGTTCAATTTTTTATTCAGATCATCCTGGATGATACTCACATCATCCTGGAAATTTAAGTAAAAACAGAAACCCTAATTAGGGCGACCAAGTTAAGTGTGTCTGATTAAGCAGATCATCCTGGACGATCCATACATCGTACGGGACGAGATGCTCAAATCAGAAAGCATCAGCCGCCAGATCAAGTTAGGCAAGTTTTTATTTTAAGATATTTAGTCTGATCATCCTGGACGATACGTGTATCATCCTAGATGATCCAGTACAATCATGCCTAAATTAGTCTGGTAATTAAGGAAAGCAATTAATATTTAATTGATATGATCATATCATCCGGGATGATCGCAAGGTCATCCAGGATGATTAGGATCGTCTAGTGTGTTTCAGCTGTACATCCAGAGCGTTCATCAGGACGATTTTGCCACTATTTAAACTAATCGTACAGGACAATATCCGTATCGTCCTGGACGATCAAGTCATTTTTCAATCGTCCAGCAAAAGTTTCTCTGGACGACCAGAGCGGTCTTCTGGATGAAATTCCTGGATTTGCACTAATCGTCCGGGACGATCGCAGGATCGTACGGGACGATCGGAACAATTTTTTTTACTGATCGTCTAGAACAGCCATATCATCCAGCCTGAAACAGTTGATTTTGAACTAATCATACAGGATGATATTTAGATCATCCTGGATGATTCTTATCGACCAGTTGAGATTTAGGGCAATTTTAGAGCCCTCCTTTAAAATATATTTTTCTTTGAACAAGAAAAATCTTTTGCCACTTTCCTTTCCATAGAAACCCTAGAGAGACAAAGTTTGGGAGAGAGAGAGAGGATCTTATGAGGGGGAGTTCATGAGGGGTTCACAAAGGTTGCTCCAAGCAAGGATCAGAGTCGTCTTCTCCGATCATCATCTTTCATCGTGTTGGTGTTCTTTGTGAGAGGATCGTCGGGGAGAAGATCCGGGTTCTCTGCCCACTTCAGGAGGAAGCGAAATGAGTTCAGGTTCTCTGCCTGCTTCAGGAGGAAGCGAAAGGAGTCCGAGGTTCTCTCCATGCTTTAGGAGGAAGCAAAAGGAGGTTAGGTTCTCTACCTCACCGTGTCGGTGAAAAGGAGTTTTTGTACAGGCTTCTCCGCCTTACTGTCGGAGGAAAAGGAGAGACACTTTGGTTTAGTGCAATACCCGGAGGGGATGCTCCGGGGAGTGGACATAGGTCAAGTTGACCGAACCACTATAAAAATCTGGTGTGTTCTTTCTGATTACTTTCTGCACTTTAGTTTTTCTGTGATTATCTGCTTGGGTGAAATTTGTGTTTAATCTTTTCGTTTGAGTATTTACTTGTTTCCGCTGCATATCATAGAAAAGATTTTCACTGTTGTTCTCGAATTTTTAAATAACCAATTCACCCCCCCCCCCCTCTTGGTTAGCCTCGGGACTAATTCATCAGGGCTTAACATCCCTATCGAACTTTCAAGTGGTAGTAGAGCGGGATTCAAAAATTTAAGTTTAAAAACTTTTGAATTTGATCTATGGCTAACTTTGGTAATCGTAATACTGCTAAAGGTTATTCAATTACACGACCGCCATTGTTTGATAATATTCCTTTTGATTTTTGGCAAACTCGCATGTCCACTTTTCTTCAATCAATTGATTATCGCATGTAGATGCTAGTTAAGGATGGATACGAACCACCTTTTAGATTGGTTAACAATGTGAAAATTGAACTGCCCTTTACTGACTGGACTTTTGATGATCGTGATTTAGCATAATTGAAAGCCAAATGCTTGAACTATTTTTTATGTGCTTTAAAATCTGAGGATTATATGCGTGTATCTATGTGTATGACTGGTAAAGAGATTTGGGATAGATTATGCATTACTTATGAGGGTACAACTGAAGTCAAACAGTCTAGGTTAAATATTTTGCTTCATGACTATAAACTTTTTTGCATGAAACCTAGTGAAACCATTTCTGAAATATATACGAGATTCACTCAAATTGTCACTTCCTTGTATGCCTTAGGAAGAGAACTTACAAACTACGAAAGAGTGAACAAAATTATTAGATGTTTTCCTTCTTCATATGATGCTAAGATAACTGCAATCACTGAGGCTAAAGATTTAAATACTTACTCTATTGATAGCTTACTTGGATCACTCATTGCTTACGAGCAAGGGGTGAACCAAAGACAGCTTGATGCAGGTGAGAAGAAGAAGGAGAAAATAGTGGCACTGAAAGCCAACGAGAGTGATACTAGTTCTTCCAGGTCTGATAGCGATGACGTTTCCTTGATCACAAGGTAATTCAAAAGCTTTCTAAGGAAGAAACACAAGAACTTTTAGAAGTGGAATAAGCGTAAGTCCAGTAAGAATTTTAAAGGTTCATCTGACCCTGCCTGTTTTGAATGCAAGAAGCCTGTACACATTAAGGCTGATTGTCCTACACTTAAAGTTCAGCCTAGCAAGGAGAAGGGTGAGGAGAAACACAGGTTCAGGAAGGACAAGAAGCCGATTCAGAAGGTGTTCTGGGAAGACTCTACATCCAACTCTTCTGAGACTGAAGCTGAAGAGGAGGAAACAAATTTGTGTCTGATGGCTGATGATCATCCTGGTCAGTCTGACTAGGAAGAGGTATGTGAGCTTACTTACGATCAGTTATTTGAAATATCTGAAAAAATTCATGCATCGTATAGGAAGCTTAAGAAAACCCATGCTAACTTGAAATTGGATTACTTGACTTTGCAAAAAGAGCATGATATTTTGATTAAGGATCATTCCACTGTTGATTGCAATCACATATCTTTACATGATGAATTTGATGAATTGAATAAAAAGCATTCTGATTTAATTGTTGAGCATGATGCATTAAAAATATCGCATGTTGAATTAGAAGTTGTTTTTAAGAAATTGAATGATATGGCATGTGACCTAAAAAGTAATGAAAGTGCAAGGACTTTTGAAATTGCTAGTCTTAACAAGGAAAATAAATTTTTAAGAGTGAAAATTGCTACCTTTGAGAAAAATAAAAAACCACCTACTTTTGAACAGTTTTATGTACCGCCACCTTTTGAAAAATCTATTGCAAATTCATCAAAGCATGATTCATACACATCTATGAAGAGGTACTATCACTCACGACGTTTAGTTAATCCTTTTCCTAGTATTAGATATTTTTCATGTGGCATGCTAGGACACATCTCCCACACCTGCACTGTTCACCATAGTACACATTGGGTGTGGAGGCCCAAATTGCCTATTTCACAGTACAGCACACATGCATTGCATTCTTCTTTTCATAAGAAGGAACCCAAACCTGTTTGGGTTCCTAAAATTAACGTTTGATGATTTTGTAGGTGTGCTCTCACACAAGACCTTGTGAGAGCATGTGGTACCTAGACAGCGGATGTTCAAGACACATGACTGGAGATACAAATCAGTTCATTTCACTGGAGGCCAGGGTTGGAGGCAAGGTTACACTTGGAGATAACACCACCAGGAGAGTGGTAGGCTCAGGTATAATTGGTGATTCAAAGAGTTTTATGATTGACAATGTTTTGCTTGTAGATGGACTAAAACATAACTTGCTGAGCATCAGTCAACTCTGTGAAAAAGGATACAACATCAAATTCCTGCCCACTTACTACATTTTAAGCTTAAATGACAGTTATTATGCAGGAACAAAGGATCAACAATGTCTACAAGCTGGATGTAAGTTGCATTAAAGCTGAAAATTCAATTTGCTTAAAAACTGCTGCCGATGAGTCTCTATTGTGGCATAGGAGATTGTGTCATGCCAGTATGAAAACCCTTAGGAGAGTCACCCAAAAGGACTTAGTTAGAGGTGTGCCCAAGCTTAAGTTCACTAAGGACCATCTGTATGATGCCTGTTAGTTAGGGAAGCAAGTCCAGTCCTCCTTTCACTCTGTTAAGGACATTAGCACATCTAGACCTTTAGAAGTCCTTCATATGGATCTCTTTGGACCCATTAGCACTGCCAGCTTATGGGGGAGAGTCTATGGGTTTGTGATTGTAGATGACTACTCGAGGTTCACTTAGATTAAATTCTTGTCACATAAATCTAAGTCATTTGATGAGTTTAAGTCCTTCTCCACTTGGATTCAGAGGAAGTTGGGTTGTGAGATCCTGACTATTCATAGTGATCATGGTGGAGAGTTTGAGAATGTGAAGTTTGGAAGTTTTTGTGAGGAGCAAGGGATTAGTCATAATTTTTTAGCTCCTAGGACCCCTCAGCAGAACGGGGTAGCTGAAAGGAAGAACAGGACCTTAGCGGAAGCCGCTAGAGCCATGCTTGTTGAGTATTCACTTCCAAAATACTTTTGGGATGAAGCGGTGAACACTGCATGTTATGTGCTGAATAGGGTGAATGGGAGATCAAATTTGAACAAAATATCTTATGAGATTATTAAGGATAGAACTCCAAACCTGTCCCATCTCCATGTCTTTAGCTGTAAGGTTTTCATTCTGAATAATGGGAAATCATCCTTAGGAAAATTTGACCCCAAATCTGATGAAGGAGTGTTCTTAGGCTATTCTACTGTGGGGAAATCCTTTAGGGTGTTCAATAAGAGGGCTTTGGTGGTGGAAGAGACAACTCATGTGGTGTTTGATGAATCTGATCCTAAGGTGACTAGAGTTGAGGAAGAAGAGGTAGAGGAGATTACCCAAGGGGTTGGAAATACTAATCTGGAGGAAAGGGTAGAACCTCAAACCACACTGCCTAGAGATTGGAGATATTCTTCGAGTCATCCTAAAGAACTGATCTTAGGAGACCCTTCTAAAGGTGTTAGGACTAGGCATGGACTTAGGAAGGAAGTAAACCACTCTACATTTATCTCAATGATTGAACCCACCAACATCAATTAAACCCTTTTGGATGAGTTTTGGATCTTAGCTATGCAAGAAGAATTGAATCAATTTGTAAGGAATGATGTTTGGGAGTTAGTAGAAAGACCTAGAAATCACAGTATTATGGGAACCAAGTGGGTCTTTAATAATAAGATGAATGATTTTGGTGTGGTGGTTAGGAATAAGGTAAGATTGGTGGCTAAGGGGTATAATCAGATTGAAGGGATTGATTTTGAGGAGACCTTTGCCCCTGTAGCAAGATTGGAAGCCATTAGAGAGCTACTAGCCTTTGCCTGTTATAAGGGATTTAAGCTGTTTCAAATGGATGTCAAGAGTGCCTTTTTAAATGGGATAATAAAAGAGAATATTTTTGTAGAACAACCCCCAGGTTTTAAGAGTTCCCAATATCCAAATCATGTTTGTAAATTAAAAAAGGCCTTATATGGATTGAAACAGGCACCCAGAGCTTAGTATGAGAGGCTTAGCACATTTCTGTTAGAAAGAGAGTTTGTTAAGGGGAGCGTAGACACCACCCTTTTTTTGAGGAGAATAGGGGATGATTTACTCATTGTCCAGATCTGTGTTGATGATATAATCTTTGGATCTTCTGATAAATATTTATGTGATGAGTTTTCTAAAATATTGAGTAAGGAGTTTGAGATGAGTATGATGGGAGAATTGTCCTACTTTTTGGGGTTTAGCATAAGGCAATTGGATGATGGAACCTTTCTCAATCAATCTAAATACACTAAGGACATTTTAAAGAAATATGAAATGGACAAAGCCAAGCCAATCAACACTCCCATGAGCTCCTCTGTTCAGTTAGATAAGGATTCAAGTGGAAAATCTGTTGATCAGAAGAAGTATAGAGGTATAATTGGATCACTGCTTTACCTGACTGCTAGCCGACACGATATCATATTTAGTGTTTGTCTTTATGCTAGGTTTCAGGCTGATCCTAAAGAGTCCCACCTGACTGTTGTTAAGAGAATTCTTAGATATCTTTCAGGGACCCCAAACCTAGGAATCTGGTACCCTAGGCACAGCACCTCTTTTGAGATTATTAGATATTCTGATTCTAACTTTGCAAGGTGTAGGGTGGATAGAAAAAGCACTTCTGGAACTTGTCAATTCATAGGACAGTCTTTAGTCTCCTGGTCTAGTAGAAAACAGAACTTAGTTGCACTTTCCACTGCTGAAGCTGAGTACATTGTCTTAGGGAGTTGTGTGGCCCAAGTTCTTTGGTTGAAGCAACAAGTCTTGGATTTAGGATTACCTGTGGGCACAATATTTGTTCTGTGTGATAATACTAGTGCCATATGCATTTCTAAGAATACAATCCAAGATTCTAGAACCAAACACACTGATATAAGGCATCACTTCATTAGGGACCATGTTACAAAAGGGGACATTGAGCTACATCATGTAGCAACTGAAAATTAGCTGGCTGACATATTTACTAAATCACTGGCCTTTAACTCATTCAGCATTTTAAGGACCAGATTAGGTGTGATTGATATAAATACTTGATTCTAATGAATTCTGATTTCTGATGTGTCTATTTTTCATTCTGTTTATGTTAGTTAGTTGTTTGGTTTGATTATCTAGTTTATGTTAATTTTTTATTTTTCTGCTGATTTTCATTTTAGTCTTTTTAGTTTGATTTGAGTATTTAATTTGATGAGCTTTCCTACTTGCTTGTTGATTTACTATTTTATTCCTTTCAAAATTAGATCACTGCTCACTACTGCTGAAAAAAATGGATTTCTGACTAAGAGTTTTGCCTTGTTGTATTTGGAAGCTTGTAAGCAGTGATTGATTCTACTGGATCTGTTAAAGGGAAGAAACGTTGATGATTGTTTCTCTTCTTCTAACTCCCTTAAATGGTGTATTATTTCTTTTGGATAAAAATCTTCTTCAAAATTAAAAAGTTAGTTTTTGAAATAGAGATCTGTTTTATCTTCCTACAGTAATCTACCTCATATGATTAGTGTTTTCAAAGTTTTAAGTCATTGTTATGATTTTCTGAACCAAGTGATTGCACTTATCTTATGATGTATAGTTTTTGCTTTGTGAATTACTCTTCCTTACTGTAGAGAGTGAGTTTTGTCGTCTCTTATGCCTGGACGGTAATTTCACAGCTGAGATTTTATAATAATTTTGAAAGGAAGAAAGTTTATAAAAGATGTGCAGTGCGCCAAATAAATTAAAAAAGAGGCATAAAATGAGCCCAAAGCTGAAAAGATGCGAAATTTTGCCAAACTAAAAGATACACAAAGTGTATCAAAAATTAAAAGATGTATAAAGCGTCAATCAAATTGAAAAAGAGGCACAAAATGAGCCCAACTAAGTTTTCTTCCCTTTCAGATCGTTAAATGTCTTAGAAAAATCCGTGCGCCACTTAATATTTTCAAAAGCTTGTGTTTGAAAATCCTGATTTCTGGTTTATTACTTTGTAATACTATTATATCAGATATTTTTCTGGAACGAGGCTTGAAAGGATCTCTTTTTGAATCTAATTTCTTTTCTTCTGAATCAGATTTGAATGGGATTTGCATCTATAAGGTGTCTGAGGTGGGAGTTACAAAAGTCGATTTTCCAACTTTTTCTAGATTTTAGCGCTGTCAATAGTCTTCTTATTGGCTTTTGAATTGAAAATTAAAGAAAATTCTGATTTACTAGAGTAGATTGATCAAAAAATATCGTTGGTTTTTGTGTTCCTATTTTGCATTTTATTCATTTTGGTTTTATTTTCATTTTACTGTTTGTGTTTTTGGGATCCTGATCGTACATTTCCATCCTCCATCTTTTTCATGTTCTCTTCAAATCATCCTGGATGATCCCCACATCATCCTGGACGATCTTCTTCGTCCTAGATGATCCATCAATCATCCTGGACGATCCATTCATATCATCCCCACACTGATCCTACTACTGAGTACACCAATTATTGGTGATCGTCCCGGACGATCCTTATATCATCCTGGATAATATGATCCATATCTTCCCGATCTGATCGAACGGCTGTAATTGTGCCAATTATTGGTCATCATCCTGGATGATCCACTATATCATCCCGGACGATCCACGTGTCAGAAGCTAGACGATTCAAATTCGGCCCGTCCAACACATTTATTGCATATCATCCTGGACGATCCGCCTAATCATCATGGACGATACTTTTCATCAACGGTCGTTCGGCCTAACTCCTTGGGATGATCGCATGTGTCTAATCGTCCTGGATAATACGACCGCCTTTTTGACCAATCGTCCTGGCCATCATAAATGCTCCTATTGTCCGGGATGATCTCGCGATCGTACGGGATGATATGGCCGACTTCTATTTAAATACCCATTTCTTCATCTTTTCTTTCACACATCTCCTTCCACTCTCCTTCACTTTTGGTTTCTAATGGCTGGCGGGAAGCGTTCGAGGCAAAAGGGTGCGAGTTTATCGCGGGGGAATGTTGATCCCTGCTTTCCCAATGCAGCCGATTAGGCTGCCTTCGAGAGCTATCGTGAGGTGGGGATCACACAATAAAAAATAGTAAACCCCCGCACCCTTACCTATCCTGTTCTTGATCTTTTTTGCACACCTCCCTCACTTTCATCCTTACTCTGGCCTTTCCATTTAGCATTGAACTTCTTCAAGTCTTTTTCACCAATTTACACATTTCTGCTGACTATTCCACCCTCCACTCCTATGTGAATCAACATCCTGTAGAACTCACTGCTCAGGACTTTCATAACATCCTTCAACTCTCTGTGACGGGCGACAAAATCCACACTTTTATTACTAACCCTGACTATGATTGGAGTGTCACCAATCACTTTCTTCGAAACACAACGGCACCCTACCATGACAATGCTTGCACTTCCCTCCTTAAGGATGCACGGACCATTCAGCACCTCCTTCGTTCCTCCGTCATCCCAAAGACTGGGGATCTAATTCACATCACTCCATTACTATCTCTTACCACATATTACATCTTGGCTCACCAGGACTTTAATGCCACTGACCTTCTTATCTGATACATCGAGCACCTCACCACTATTAGGGATCCGGGTCATCGACGTCGTCCAAATCTAGCCTTAGGACATATCATTGCATATACCTTGGAAAACAAATATGACCTGCAGTATCCAAAAGCTCCAAATGTCCCTCCTTCCTTCTTTATAAATAATTCCTTCCATGTCCTACACAGTACCCGACTACATCCGGAGCCCGCCCCAGATGTTGAGGAGGAAGAGAAAGAAGCTATTCCCGTTCCTGCTGCACCAGATGCACCTGCTCCCCTTCACATCGCATCTCCTTTTGACCATCTGGTGCAGCGCTTCGATCAGTGGGAGGTCAGATTTGATTCGTATGTTGCTGCCCAGGAGCAGCGGCACACTGAGGACCTGCAGCGCTTTACTAACTATGCTGCTCAGCAACAACAACAGCACGACTAGGACATTCCCTAGATTGGAGCCCACTTTACAGCAATCTACGGTTACTTTACACCACCACAGCCACCTCCTCCTTCTGATCAGGATCCGCCTCCATTTTAGTGTTATATATTGTAGATGTTTTTCTTTTTCTATTTGTACTGTTGTTTCTATTTTTCTGTTTACCCTCCTCCTTTTTTGTGATGTCAAAAGGGGGAGTCAGTTGTAGTAGTTTTTGTTCTTGATTTTAGTTGTAGTAGTTCTTGTTCTTGATTTCAGTTGTAGTAGCTTTGTATTTCCTGTACTATTCTGGTTGTTCAATAAAATTTGAAAAAAATTATTTTTCGATCTCCTAGTTCTTTTATTTTTTAAACTATTGCACATATGTTTGCCATCATCAAAAAGGAGGAGATTGTTGCAAATCTGATTTTGATGATGACAAACATGTTTCTATTATGTTTTGCTTAGCTAACCCATTTCAGGAACAAAAGATCAAGAGCAACTCAAGCCAACTCAAGATCGGGTTCAAGTGTGTCCTAATGTATTATTTTCATTTTCTTGAGTCAATTGTAATGTAACCGATCCCCTAGCTAAGTAACCTTGCACACACACACTCAGGGGGAGAGCTTGAGTGAATTAAAGTTTCTGTTCAATTTTTATTCAGATCTTCCTGGACGATACTCACATCGTCCTAGACAATCAAGTAAAAATAGAAACCCTAATTAAGGCGACCAAGTTAAGTGTGTCTGATTAAGCAGATCGTCCTGGATGATCCATACATCATACGGGATGATATGCTCAAATCAAAAACTCTCAGCCGCCAGATCAAGTTAGGCAAGTTTTTATTTTAAGATATTTGGTCTGATCGTCCTGGACGATACGTGTATCATCCTGGACGATCAAGTATAATCATACCTAAATTAGTCTGGTAATTAAGGAAAGCAATTAATATTTAATTGATACGATCATATCGTCCGGGATGATCGCAAAATCGTCCGGGACGATCAGGATCGTCTAGTGTGTTTTAGCTGTACGTCCAGAGCGGTCATCAGGACGATTTTGCCACTATTTGAACTAATCATACAGGACACTATCCGTATCATCCTGGACGATCAAGTCATTTTTTGGTCATCCAGCACAAGTTTCTCTGGACGAAATTCCTGGATTTGCACTAATCGTTCGGGACGATCGCAGGATCGTACGGGACGATCAGAATAATTTTTTCTACTGATCGTCCAGAAGAGCCAGATCATCCAACCTGAAATAGCTGATTTTGAACTAATCGTACAGGATGATATTTAGATCGTAATGGACGATTCTTGCCGACCAGTTGAGATTTAGAACAATTTTAGAGCCCTCCTTTAAAAGATATTTTTCTTCAAACAAGAAAAATATTTTGCCACTTTCTTTTCCAGAGAAACCCTAGAGAGAGAGAGAGTTTTGGAGAGAGAGAGAGGATCTTATGAGGGGGAGTTCATGAGAGGTTCACGAAGGTTGCTCCATGCAAGGATCAGGGTCGTCTTCTCCGCTCATCGTCTTTCGTCGTGTTGGTGTTCTTTATGAGAGGATCATCGGGGAGAAGATCAGGGTTCTCTGCCCGCTTCAGGAGGAAGTGAAAGGAGTCCGAGGTTCTCTGCCTGCTTCAGGAGGAAGCAAAAGGAGGTTAGGTTCTCTACCTCGCCGTGTCGGTGAAAAGGAGTTTTTGTACAGGCTTCTCCACCTTGCTGTGGGAGCAAAAGGAGAGATGCTTTGGTTTAGTGCAATACCCGGAGGGGAGGCTCCGGGGAGTGGACGTAGGTCAAGTTGATCGAACCACTATAAAAATCTGGTGTGTTCTTTCTGATTACTTTCTACACTTTAGTTTTTCTGTGATTATCTACTTGGGTGAAATTTGTGTTTAATCTTTTCGTTTGAGTATTTACTTATTTCCACTGCATATCATACAAAAGATTTTCACTGTTGTTCTTGAATTTCTAAATAACCAATTCACCCCCCCCCCCCCTCTTGGTTAGCCTCGGGACTAGTTCATCAGGGCTTAACATCCCTATCGAACTTTCACAAAGAACTTAGAATCCTTTTTCACCCTCTTGGTGAAGGCAGAGAACCTGGTCCTTTGACACCAAAGAGATCTTCTTCTTCTCAAAACTTCCCTCAAGACAAACCTTAAATTCGATGGTACTACGGTACAAGCTTGTCAGAGCAACCATGTGAAATCCCCTCCACACTCCATTGAAATCCCCTCCAACGATCTTCTCCCTCTCTCAAACTCCACCCTTTCTTCTCTCCCTTTCAAGGCTCTCTCTACAAGTTTTCTCCAGAAAAATGGAGCCTCAATAGCTACCAAAGACACTTACCAAGTGCCTTGATAAAGCTTAAAAAGAGGGCTTTGAAAAACCCTAAAAAATAATTCTGATGGCAAAGATCATCCGGAATGATCACAGGATCGTTTAGTATGATGTGCTTAAAAAGAGGGCTTCAAAAAACCCTAAAAACTCCATTTTGGTGCCAAATTTCATCCAGTACGATCTAAGGATCATCAAGGACGATGTGCAGAATTTGACCTGATAGTCCTGGGTAAACTCCGGATAGTCCAGGATGATTAGTTCAAATTTATACAGATCATCCAGTATAATATTGGGGATCATCCTGAATGATTAGAAAAAAAATTATGGTATTTCATCTAGTATGGTTTAGGAAAATCAAATATGTTGGCAAACATTGTCCAGTACAGTATACAGAACATCCAGAGCGATCTAATTGAATAATTTAATCATAATTAGTCCCCTAATTATAGGATTAATTTAGGCATGATTTGTATTGATCGTCTAGTACGATGGATATCATCCTGGATGATTAGAACAAAATTTGAATCTTAAAACTTTTCCTAAATTATCATTGGTGGCTAATTTTCATGATCATAAAGGATCATCCTAGACGATCAAAAATCATCCAGTATGATTAGTTCAATGAGCTGATCATCCCGGCTGATCGAAATAGTCTAGTATGATTAGATCAAAAAATTAAATATCTGGTTTTAACTAGATCTCACTCTCTTGAGTGTGTGTGTGCATGGTCACCAAGATGGAAAACACCTTTACATGACTCAACTTAAGAAATCAAAAATTACATCATTGAATATTACAGACTCTTTATAGCATAACCTATTCTACTCAATCTTGAGCTCTGATTCTTCATTGGATGGTGCATGGTATTCCTAAAATATTAGTATACACACAAACAAGTATAGAATAAAAATACTATGAGACATAAAGATACGATCTATAATGTTTGTTATCATCAAAAGCATAAACTTGTGAGCTCAAGTCGCAATAATCTCTCTCTTTTTTATGATCGTAAACATTACTAATGAATTTACAAACTAAAATAATTTTCTCCTAATCTCCCCCTTAATAAGATATTTAATAAAAATAGGAGAAACTAAAACAATTTTCTTTCTTTTTAATTTTTATTTATTTTTAACTAAAAAGAAAATAAAAGGATAAACTAAATAAAAATAATAGTATGTAAAAAAATACAACAGTATGTTCTCCCCCTTTGACATTATCAAAAAGAAGAGGAGCATAAAAAAACAAAATAGAAAAATTGAACTAAAAGATCAAACGGTCCCTAATTTGGTGAAGGTGATGTTTTAAAAGAATCAGTTTGAAATATCAAAATTTTTCTTGGAATGAGAAAGTTACCTCTTAATTTTATTCAAAAGCATAGTAAGGCATGTATTGACCACGCATAACCCAAAAAGGTTAGAGATTCAGAAATTATTAATCCAAGCTCAGGTTCCTTAAGAGCTAAAAAACTTTTTTAAGCAAGCATCTAAATTAAGGAACAAATTAGAAAAGGAAATAATAATCTTTTCAAAACCCCTTGCATGAAATATATCTAATAGAAGATTAATGCAAAGAGATGAACCAAAAGTCATGATTTTCAAACTCAAGTATCAAAAATATTAATAGATATAAGGGTTTTCTTAAGATTTAAGAAATATAAAAAAGGTAAGCTAACTCATTATGGGCTCATTTTATGCCTCTTTATTTATTTTTGGCACACTTTGCTCATCTTTTAATTTTTAATACACTTTATGTATTTTTTTATTTTGGCGACATTGCGCATCTTTTGATTTTTAATACACTTTGTGTATCTTTTTATTTTGGCAACATTACACATCTTTTCAGCTTTGGGCTTATTTTGTGCCTCTTTTTTTATAAATATACTTCTTTTCTGATATTTTAAAGACTAAAGCAAACCCAATCTAGTGACAAAAATGAACAGCTTGATTATGAAAATAATGAAGTAGATTCAACAACTTGCAAAAGAACCCTATGAGATATGAAAAACATAGGGAGATGAAAAAGTTCAGTTTCAAAATCTAATTTATAATTTGATGAAGATTTTTTGAATCAAAAGTAAAATAGCCTCATAAAAGAAATGAGATAGGGAGAAAAAATTATGAGTTTCCTTCCTTTGACTGATTTTAGAGAAATCAACCATAACTTATCTAAAATTTTAAGAAAATAGGAGGTAATATTTTTTCCATTTTTAAAAAAAATGATCTTTAAAAAATGATTTAATTTTCTAAAGCGTATACTAAACAAAATGTGATGTGTGTGTGTTGATCAGAGAAACTATACAAGCAACATGAAGACTAATTAAAAAGTTAAAAGAAAAAACACAAAATAAAAAGAAAAATAAAACATAAAAAAACACAGAAAATAAATAAAATATAATTAATAAAAATAAATATACACGTACACAAAAATAATAATAAATAAATAAATACACAAATAAAGCTTTAAACATCATCTTGCTCCTGGTCTGATAATTCAGAAGCTAGGCTTGCCCAGGAGATTTTTTTACTTTTCATTATTTGCCCTTTTTACAATTTGCTTAGCTTTACCCTTTTTCTTTGCAGGAAGAGTTTTTAAATTAGGGCACTAATTTTCATATGTCCAGATTTCCTACATCTAAAGCAAAACATCCAAAGCAAATAATGTCAGAAGAAATCTTAACATTCTTACCATTTTTACTTTTGTTCCACTTTTGTTGATGCTTTTGCTTGTGCTTTAGTAGACTTTCCAATTTATTTGTTACTAATATTAATTCTTCACTTTGCTCATCTATTAAGCCACTTTAATTCATGTCTTTAGCATTTAATACTATCATTTTACCTACATCCATAAGTCTTTGACTCATAGTTTGCTCGTAGGAAATGAGTGAGACAATCAGATTATCAATAGAATATTCATTCAAAATTTTTAATTCATAAATAGCAACAGCTTTGGCATCAAACTTATCAAGTAGACAATGTAGAATTTTATTGACATTTTTAAAGTTTAAAAATTCTTTATCTAAAGCATGTAATGATGTCATAATTTGAGTAAACCTAGTATACATGTCTAAAATCATCTCATAAGATTTCATGTAAAAAAGTTCATAATCATGCATTAGAATATTTAACTTAGATTACTTAACTTCACTAGTACCTTCATATGTAGTGCATAGTTTATTCCAAATTTTCTTGTTAATAGTGCATGTGGATACTAACATATAATCTTTAGAATTTAAAGCATAGAAAAAAATAGTTCAAATATTTAGAATTTAATTGAGCATTGATTTGTTCTACTCAACTCCATTTAGAAAAAGAAATATCAATTTTAATTCCATTTATAACATGTGATGGTACAGAATAACCTGTTTGAATCATATGGCATATTTGATAATATACTGATTTTAAGAAAGTAGACTTACAAATTTTCCAAAAATCAAAAGTAATATTTTCAAATAAAGGTGGTCGAGTGATTGAATATCCTTTTGTAATATTATGATTACAAAAATTAGCCATGGATCAAAATTCAAAAGTTCTCAAAAATTTAATTTATGAATCCTGCTCTGATACCACTTGAAAGTTTGTGAGGGGTGTTAAACCCTAAAGAACTAGTGCCGAAGCTAACCAAGAGGGGGGGTGAATTGGATATTTAAAATTTTCTTTAACCAAAAGAAAAAAAATTTTATATCTTGTAGTGGAATGAATTAAATCAATAATAAAAAAATAAATCAGATATTTCACCCAAGCAGTTAATCACAGTAAAAATAAATTTGGAAAATAATCAGAAAGAAAACACCAAAATTTATAGTGGTTCGGTCAAACCTGACCTATGTCCACTCCCTAGAACCTCCCATTTTAGGTATTGCACTAAACCTTTAGTGACTCTCTTTTATCCCCCACAGCTAGGTGGAGAAGCCCTAATAAAATCTCTTCCACCTCCCCCAGTGTGACAGACAACTTGAAATCCTTTTCTCTCTCCTAGTGAGGCAGAGAATCTGGAATCCATTTTCACCCACCTGGTGAAGGAAGAGAACCTGGTCCTTTAACACCAAAGAGATCTTCTTCTTTCTAAAACTTCCCTCAAGACAAACCTTGAATCCGATGGTATTAAGGTGCAAGCTTATCGGAGCAACCGTGTGACACCCCCTCCACACTCCCTTGAAATCCCCTCTAAGGATCTTCTCCCTCTCAAACTCCACCCTTTTCCTCTCTCCCTTTCAAGGCTCTCTCTTCAAGTTTTCTCCAGAAAAATGAAGCCTCAATGGCTACCAAAGATACTTACCAAGTTCCTTGACAAAGCTTTAAAAGAGGGCTTTGAAAAACCCTAAAAAATAATTCTGGCACCAAATATCATCCAGTACGATGTGCTTAAAAAGAAGGCTTCATAAAACCCTAAAAACTCAATTATGGCACCAAATATCATCCAATATGATCTAAGGATCGTCCAAGATGATGTGCAAAATTTGACATGATGGTAGTGGACGATCTCCGGATAGTCCAAGATGATCAGTTCAAATTTGTACAGATTATCCAGTACGATATTGGGGATCGTCCTGAACGATTATAAGAAAAATTATGGTATTTCATTTGGGACAGTTTAGGAAAATCAAATATGTTGGCAAACATCATTCAGTATGATATACAAATCATCCAGGATGATATGATTGAACAAATTAACCATAATTAGTCCCCTAATCACAAGATCAATTTAGGCATGATTTGTATTGATCGTCTAGTACGATGGATATCATTCTGGATGATTAGAATAAAATTTGAATCTTAAAGCCTTGCCTAAATTATTATTGGCGACTAATTTTCAAGATTATAAAGGATCATCCTGGATGATCAAAAATCATCAAGTATGATTAGTTCAATGAGCTGATCATCCCAGCCAATCAAAATAGTCCACTACGATTAGTTCAAAAAAGTGAACTTCTAATTTTGACTAGATCTCACTCCCTTGAGTGTGTGTGTGCATGGTCACCATGCTAGCAAACACCTTTACATGACTAAACTCAAGAAATCAAAAATTACATCAATGAATATTACAGACTCTTTACACCATAACCTATTCTACTCAATCTTGAGCTCTAATTTTTCATTGGATGGTGCATGGTGTTCCTGAAATATTAGTATACACATAAACAAGTATAGAATCAAAACACTATGAGACATAAAGATACGAGCCATAATATTTGTTATCATCAAAAGCATAAATTGTGAGCTCGAGTCGCAATAAATTATGCTCAATGGAACCTCTAAGAGCCACTCTCAATTAATAAAATATTCCTTTGTCATCATTTATTTAAGTTAATTATCAAAGAAAAGATTAGGATCTAAAACTCTTGACCCGATAGTACAATATAAGTTTAAACATATATTAATATAAAAGGTAAAGGATGAATTATTATACCAAGCAAGATGGTCATTTTTCATATAAAAAAGTTTAAATAAGCAAAGTAATTGAATCATCAAAGACTCAACAAAAGAATAGAATGGTCGCAAAGGGGGAATGGTTGAGTAAGAAATCTAGGAGAAGGTAAAATGACCTCAACAGGACTTCATGGATCCTTCATTCCCAACGCTATCATGCTTGACATCATTTAGCGAGGAAGATAGGTAATCAACTCAACCAGAAGACTAATTCTCAATGAAATCGAGGTAGGAAACTCAAATTTTTTGTATAAAAATTCTATAAAGAAGATTTGAAAAGATGTAGGACACACAATCTATAATAATATAAATAATTGCATATAGAAAAATATGAATAGAATTGTTTAAATATACTATTAGAACTACTCAGCTAAACTTATAATCTTGGTTGGGCTAAGGTTGCCACTATCTAGACAACTGAGAGGACTTTATGGTGCATTAAAATTGATTCCTATATAAGAGATCTATATTAAGGATCATAATATATAATACAAATTTATAGATTTCTAAGAAAAGATGCACTTCTCTTATTTATATTTGATTAGTTATATTATAAATATAAACCAACACTTGGGATACTTGATTGATGGATAACTCAAACATGTATATCACTCAAGACATAAAAAAGGGAGGATATTTCTTAAAAGAAGGCTTGAAAAAGCCTTGATTTTTGTTTAAAAAAAACTTTCCTAAATTGATTTTTTAATAATTTATCAAGTAATTAAAATTGATGGAAAAAAATTTATCCTAACATTTTGTAGTGTTATCCAGATCCCAAGAACACTCATATCAATAACAACAACATTAAGCCTTTATCCCACTAACATGGGGTTGACTACATGAATCATTTTTCTCTATTGTGTCCTATTAAGAGTTAAATTCTCATTTAAATCTAATAAAAAAGGTCATTTCTAATATTTTCTAACCAATTCCTTTTAGGTCCACCACTACCTTTCTTAACATAAGCCTAATTAAATATATCTACTTTCCTAACCAGGTCATCGGAAGGCCGCCATTTTATGTGACCAAACCATCTAATATGGTTCTCTCTAATCTTATCTTCCAGTGGACCTATTCCAACCTTTTCACGTATATGCTCATTTCATATTTGGTCTCTAAAAGTAAAGCCACTAATCCACCCGAGCATCGTCATCTCTGCAACATTTAACTTCATATTATGCTTCTTTTTTAATAGCTAACATTCTGCAGCATAAAGTATTGTAGGTCTCACCACCATCTTATAGAATTTTCCCTTGAGTTTGAGGGAGACTTTTATATCTCATAACAAGCCCAATGCATTTCACCTCTTCAACCATCCAACGTAAATTCTACTAATAATATCCCTATCTATTTCCCCTCACTTTAAACAATAGACTCAAGATATCTAAAATGAGTACTCTTATTAATAAATTGATCATCGGAAGCCACAATCCCCCACTTCATATATTACTTCTAAAATTACACTACATATATTCAATTTTAGATCTACTAAAACAAAAATCTTTAGACTCTAAGGTTGACCTCCATAATTCAAGTTTACCTTCAACTCCCTCTCTAGTCTTATCCACAAGAAGAATATGATCAGCAAAAATCATACACTAGGGTACAACCTCTTACAAATGTCTAGTGAGAACATCCATGACTAAAGCAAAAAGATATGACCTTAAAGCTAATCCTTGATGTAATCCAACTGAAATAGAAAAATACTTGGTCAAACCACCTTATATTTGAACACAAGTAATAGTTCTTGCATACATATTCCTAATGACTTGAATATAAGCATTATTAACCCCTTCCTTTTGTAGCACTCTCCATAGCACTTCTCTTGGAACTTTATCATATGCTTTCTCTAAATCAATAAATATGATATGTAGATCCTCATTATTCTCTATAACTTCTCCATCAAACCTCTAAATAAAAGTATTACTTTCATAATAGACCTACCTAGTATGAATCCAATTTGATTTTGAGAAACATTAACATCACGCCGCAACCTATCCTCTAAAAGTTTGAGGAGGTTGTAAGACCTCAATGAACTGTCCATAAGGCACACTAAGATGAAAGTAATACAATCATTGATGTGGAGGCTAGTACACTTATCAAAAGTTATAAAGATGGTGATGATAGTCTAATAATTACAACGTAATATCAATCACAAATTTTTAACCAAGTAGTTATAACATAAAATAAAATACAAAAAATAAAGAACAGAAAATAAAAATTAGAATGAGCACACCATATTTATAGTGGTTTGGCCAAACCATGACCTACATCCACTCCTCGGAACCCTCCTCTCTGGTTATTACACTATCACTATAGTGTATCTCCTTTAGCCCCCACAGCTAGGCAGAGAAGTCCTTACAAAATCTCTTCCACCAACCTGATGTGGCAGAGGACCGTAATCCTTTCACAGGTAGAGAACCTTGAATCTTTTTTCTCCCTCCTGGAGATGGCAGAGAACTAGAATCCTTTCACAGGCAAAGAACCTTGAATCCTTTTTCTCCCTCCTAGAGATGGCATAGAATCGGAATCCTTTCACAGGCAGAGAACCTCGACTCCCTTTTACCCTTCTCAGTGCGGTGGAGTAGTCGGGTCCTTTAACACCAAAGCGATCTTCTTCCCAAAACTTCCCTCAAGATAAACCTTGACAATGGAGGAACTCATGTGCAAGTCCATGGAGCAACTATATGGAACTCTCTCGCACACTCCCTTAAAACCCATAAGGATCTTCTCCCTTTCTCACAAACCTCACCCTTTCTCTCTTTAGCTCAAGGATCACTCTTCAAGCTTTCTTCAGAAGAAAATAAATCAATGGATGCCAAAAAGACTCTTACAAAGTCTTATGAAAAAGCTTAAATAGAGGGCTTTAAAAAACACTAAAAATTCAATTCATCCGTCAAAGATCGTACAGTACGATCGCTGGATTTTCCAATACGATGTGTAGAATTTGACCTGTTAGTACTGTACGATCATCAGTACAAATGAACAGTCATGCCGTTCAATTTTCCATGTTAGTGTTGTACGATCACTAGCATGAATGACCAATCGTACAGTATAATTAGTTCAAGCAAAATGCAGTTCTTTAAGGATGAATCATGTGACGACCAAATATCATCTCTGTTGATCGTACAGTATGATCTAGTTCGTACAGTACGATCAAAATATCAAAATTAAGCAAATTTGATTGATTAATCATAGGATAAAATTAGGCAATATTTTAAACATCATACAGTACGATTTAGGTTCGTATAGTACGACTATAATAACATTTCAAATTCAAATTTTTGTCTAATTTAATGAACGATGGGGTTTCTAATTATAACAGATTATCTGGTATGATGTATGTTCATACTGTACGAATAGTTATATTTTAAAATTATTTTTTAAATAAGAATAAAATATTTTAATTAATTTCTATAATAACATATCATCCAGTATGATACCTATCGTATAGTATAATTTATAAAAAAATTAAAATATTTAAAATTATTTTTGCTCCCCTTTTATGTGTTTGCACGGTCACCCTACGAGCATACACCCTTACATGACTTGACTCAAAAAATTAAAAAATAAATAAATAAAAATTACAGACACTTTCAACATAACTTATTCAACCCAATCTTGAGCTCTGAATCTTCAAATAAGGTTGCATGTTATACTTGAAATGTTAGTTAACACATAAACGAATATGCACTATAAATACTAGGAGAAATAAAGAGGGAATAAATAATATTTGTTGTTATCAAAATCATAAACTCAGAAGCCCGAGTTCCAACAATCTCTCCCTTTTTTATGATGGTAAATATTATTGGTTTAATTTTAAAACTAAAAATATTTTTTCCTAATCTTCCCCTTACTATAAGAATTATATTAAAAAAATAGGGGAATTTTTTTTTTAATTTTTTAAGACAAATAAATTTTTAAAACTAAATAATAAAAAATTTTCAAAATTAAATAACAGAAAAATAGATGAACAACAGCAGCTAACTACAAATATAACCAACCACAATATACTCTCCCCCTTTGATATTATCAAAAAGAAAAAATAAAATAACTCATAAATTAAGCTACATGCATGACCTAAGTAAGATTTTAAAGACAAAAAAGAAGGGAACTAAACCAAACAACACAAAAAATATATAAAAAGAGATTAAAAACATACAAGCATGCATTAAACATAATTAATATATATAATAAAAAATAGATAAGCATACAAACAAAACTTTATACCTGATCAAAATTAATAATTGAATCCTTGACTATTTAGCATAAGTTTGTTACATTATCATCATGTTCCTATTCTGATGATTCAGAAGCTAGGTCTGCCCAGGAGATTTTTGCTTCTTATCATTTACCTTTATTATATTTTTCTTATTTTCACCCATTTTTTATAGGATAAGTTTTTAAATTTGGGCATTCATATTTTAGATGTTCAAGTTTCCTACACCCAAAGCAAATAACGTCAGAAGAAAACATAACATTTTTATCATTTTTACCTTTGCTCCACTTTTGTTAATGCTTATGCTTGTGCTTAAGTAAACTTTCAAATTTTCTTCTTATCAATATTATCTCCATACTCTCATCATCTATTAAGCCACATTCATTAGTATCTTTGACTTTTAGCACAATAATCTTCTTATCACATGCTTCCAAAAGTCTCTGACTCATACTTTGCTCGTAGGAAATAAGTGAGCCGGTTAGATTATCAATAGAATAAACATTTAAATATTTTGATTCACATATAGCCATGACTTTGGCATCAAATATATAAAGTAGACAATGTAGAATTTTGTTAACATTTTTAAATTTTGAAAGTTCTCTACCTAAAGCATGCAAAGATGTCACCATCTGAGTAAATCTAGAATACATGTCTGAGATAGTCTCCTAAGGTTTCATGCTGAAAAGTTTATAGTCATGCAGTAATAAATTTAACCAAGATTGTTTGACTTCAATAGTACCTTCATATGTTATGTATAGTCCATCCTAAATATCTTTGCTAGTTGTATAGGTCAAAACTCTCATATAATCTTCAGAAGCTAAAGCACAAAAAAAGCAATTCAAAGATTTAGTATTCAATTGATCATAAATTTATTCTTCTCTACTCCATTCAGTAAAAAAAATATTTATTTTGACTCCTTTAATAATTCATGATGGTACAGAATAGCCAGTTTCAATCATATGTCATATTCGACCTATTGATTGCAAGAAAGTAGACATGCAAATTTTCTAAAAATCAAATGAAATATTATCAAATAAAGGAGGAAGAGTAATTGAGGAACCTTCTCCGGTGTTCTTATTTAAAAAGTGAGCCATTGATCATTTTCTCTCAATTTTCTAAAACACTATTTTTGAGAACCTGGCTCTGACACCACTTGAAAGTTCGAGGAGGATATAAGACCTCAATGAATTGTCCCCAAGGCACATTAAGATGAAAGCAATACTATCACTTGATGAGAGGCTAGTATACTTATCAAAAGTTACAAAGATGGTAATGATAGTCTAATCAATATAATAAAATATCAATCATAGATTTTCAACCAAGCAGTTATAAGAGAAAAAATGAAGAAAAATAAAGTGCAGAAAGTAAAAATTAGAATGAGCACACCAGATTTATAGTGGTTCAGCCAAACCATAACCTACGTCCACTCCCCGGAGTCCTCCTCTCCGGGTATTGCACTATTATTATAGTGTCTCTCCTTTAGCTCCCACTGCTAGGCGGAGAAGCCTTTACAAAGTCTCTTCCACTAACTCGGTTTCGTAGAGGATCTTAATTCTTTCACAAGCAGAGAACCTTGAATCCTTTTCTCTCTCCTAGAGATGGAAGAGAACTAGAATCCTTTCACAGTCAGAGAACCTTGAATCCTTTTTCTCCCTCCTCGAGATGGCAGAGAACTAAAATCCTTTCATAGGAAGAGAACCTCAAATCCCTTTCACCATTCTCGGTGTAGCGGAGTAGCCGAGTCCTTTGATACCAAAGAGATCTTCTTTCTAAAACTTCCCTAAAGGCAAACCTTGACACATGGAGGAACTCAGGTGTAAGTTTGCTGAAGAAATCATGTTGAACTCTCTCTCTCACTCCCTTGAAATCCATAAGGATCTTCTCCCTTTCTCAAAAACCTCGCCCTTTCTCTCTCTAGCTCAAGGCTCTCTCTTCAAGATTTCTTCAGAAGAAAATAAATCAATGGATGCCAAAAAGACTCTTATAAATTCTTATGAGAAAGCTTAAATAGAGGGCTTCAAAAAATTTTAAAAATTCAATTTAGCCATCAAAGATCATACAGTAAGAGCACATGATCGTCCAGTATGATGTGCAAAATTTAACCTGTTATTATTGTACGATCATCAGTACGAATGATCGGTTGTACGGCAAGATCATTTCAATTTTACTTATTAGAGTTATACGATCACCAGTACGAATGACCAATCATACTTTATGATTAGTTTAACCGAAATGCATTTCGTCTAGGATGAATCATGGGATGACCAAATATCATCTCTATTGATCATACAGTACGATCCAGTTTGTATAATACGATCAAAATATCAAATTAAGTAGATTCGATTGATTAATCATATGAATTAATTAGGCAATATTTTAAACATCATACAGTATGATTAGGTTTATACAGTATGACTAGAACAACATTTCAAATTTAAATTTTTGCCTAATTTAATGAATGATGGGGTTCTAACTATAATAGATTGTCTAGTATGATGTGGTGTTCATACTATACGAATAGTTATATTTTAAAATTATTTTTCTAGAAAAATAACATATTTTAATTAATTTTTGTAATAACATATCATTTAGTATGATACCTATCATACAGTATGAGTTACAGAAAAATTAAAATTATTTTTGCTCCCCTTGTGTGTGTAGGCGCGGTCACCCTGCGAGCATACACCCTCAAAGGACTTGAATCAAGAAATTAAAAATAAATAAATAAAAATTACAGACTCTTTCAACATAACATATTCTACTCAATCTTGAGCCCTGAATCTTCAAATAATGGTGCATATTGTACCTGAAATGTTAGTTAAACACAAACGAATATGCACTACAAATACTAGGAGAAATAAAGAGGCAATCAATAATATTTATTTTCATCAAAATTATAAACTTGGGAGCCCGAGCTGTAACATCCTTAATAACTCACTCCCATAGTTTTAAAGTATGACACATTTACTTAATTCTTCTCTAATTCACACAATCTTTTGCATCACCTTTATTCTTAAAAATAAGAATCCAGACACTCATTCTTCCCTTATCTAACTTCCTTTTATTCTTCAAGATAATATTAAAAAGTTTAGCAAGCTAAGAAATACGTTCGCCTCCTTAGCATTTTTACACCTCTATTGGAATATCATCAGGTCCAACAGCTTTTCCATGCTTCATTTTATTTAAATCCTCTCTAACTTCAATTTTACTAATACACCGATAAAATTCAGTTATGGTGTAAGGTCACTCAAGTTAATCGTATTCTCACAATCTTCATTGAAAAGTTTAGCAAAATATCTCATCCACCTTTGTTGAATATCCTCTTCTAATAAAAGCACTTTTTGATTTTCATCCCTAATGCACTTGAACTAAATTCTTACCACTCCTACCTTTATGTTTGGCTAACTTATAGATATATCTTTCACTCTCCTTACAATCTAATCTATTATATAAATCATTAAAAGCTAAGATCTTTGCATCACATATAGCTTTCTTAGACTCCTTATGAGCCACTTTATATCTTTTCTAATTATCAAAATTTTGTTATCTAAACTAATTTTTATAATAAAGCTTCTTATTTTTTTATCTTTTCTTGCACATTTTGATTCCACCACCAACTATTTTTACTATTATGAGCTTTACCCTTTGATACTTCAAGCACATCTTTTGCAATATTCCCAAACAAACTCATAGTAGTAAAAAATTGAAAACACTATATAAAAGCACTATAAAGAAACTATAAGAGCAAACAAAGTAATGTGTCATGATGTCTATGAAAGCATAAGGAATAGGCCTTTGTAATTGGGTAGGTTGTGTTATACATACCCTTAAAACAAAAACAAACAAAAAAATGAGCCTAATTTTTAATTACATGTTTAGACACCTAAATATATACAAAAATAGTGATGACAATAAGGTATATGCTAATATAATCCCTACACTCCTCCTTATCTCCTAGTTCAAATATATCTTTTCATAGAGTACTGAAAAAAGTTATGGTTGATTGAAGGTAAAAATATGCACTGGGTTAAAAAATGGTCATATGTTATATCATTTATAAAAGGGAATATTTATATCGAACTTGTAAACTAATAAAGTAGATAAATAATCAAACACAGACAAAAGTATCAAAATTGACAAATAACCCGATACAGAGAAATGCATGTTATGCAGTGCAAAGAATTTTCTAACAAGCCATCGACTGAATTATAACATTCCTATTGTAGGCATCTAAGGGGTCGATAATTATCACAATATTTAAGTATGTGTAAAAATGTTAGTGCAATAGGGCTCATCTCAAGGGATTCAACTAAATTAAAGCATGCAATCTTAATTCAATTATTGAAGACATTAAGGTAAAATGTTCTAGATTAATCACATTTTCTAGACAATTATATGAAGTCTAGTTATGATAGAATGAATTTTATTTTAGATCTTAAGATTTTGTCTGTGCATGAGGATGCTAATGTTATGTGGGAAAAAGTGGCTAGTAATATTAAGAATATTGCAAAAGATGTGCTTGGAGTTTCAAAGGGAAAAGCTCCTAATAGTAAAAATAGTTGGTGGTGGAATCCAAATGTGCAAGAAAAGATTAAAAATAAGAAGATTTGTTATAAAAATTGGTTTAATTGTAAAAATTCTGATAATTGGAAATTTTATAAAGAAGCACGTAAGGAATCTAAGAAAGCAATATGTGATGCAAAGAGTTTAGCTTTTAGTGATTTATATAATAGATTAGATACTAAGGAGGGAGAAAGATATATGTATAAGCTAGCCAAACAAAGAGATAGGAGTAGTAAGGATTTAGTTCAAGTGAAGTGTATTAAGGATGAAGATCAAAAAGTGCTTTTTTTAGAAGATGATATTCAACAAAGGTGGATGAGATATTTTGCTAAACTTTTTAATAAAGAATGTGAAAATAAAATTGACTGTAGTGACCTTAGCACCTTAAATGAAAATAAAGATTTCTGTTTTTATCGGCGTATTAGTAAAACTGAAGTTAGAGAGGCTTTAAAGAAAATGAAGGGTGGAAAAGCTGTTGGACCTGATGATATTCCAATAGAGGTGTGGAAATGCTTAGGAGATGAAGGAATTTCTTGGCTTACTAAACTTTTTAATACTGTTTTGAAGACTAAAAAGATGCCAGATGAGTGGAGAATGAGTGTGTTAATCCCTATTTTTAAGAATAAAGGTGATGCACAAGATTGTGCGAATTATAGAGGAATTAAGTTAATGTGTCATACTTTAAAACTATGGGAACGCGTTATGGAGCATAGGTTGCAGCGTGATACTAATGTTTCTCAAAATCAATTTGGATTTATGCCGGGTAGGTCTACTATGGAAGCCATACATTTATTAAGAGGTTTGATGGAGAAATATAGAGAGAATAAGGAGGATTTACATATGATATTTATTGATTTAGAAAAAGCATATGATAAAGTTCCAAGAGAAGTGCTATGGAGAGTTCTTGAAAAGAAAGAAGTTAATAACGCTTATATTCAAATCATTAAAGATATGTATGCAGGAGCTATTACTTGTGTTCAAACACAAGGTGGTTTGACCAAGTATTTTCCTATTTCGGTTGGATTACACCAAGGATCAGCCTTAAGCCCATATCTTTTTGCTTTAGTCATCGATGTTCTCACTAGACATTTGCAAGAGGATGTACCTTGGTGTATGCTTTTTGCTGATGATATTCTTCTTGTTGATAAGACTAGAGAGGGAGTTGAAGGTAAACTAGAATTGTGGAGGTCAACCTTAGAGTCTAAAGGTTTTCGCTTGAGTAGATCTAAAACGGAATATATGGAGTGTAATTTTAGTAATAATAGACCTAATGAGGGCATTGTGACTTTGGCCGATCAAGTCATTAATAAGAGTACACGTTTTAGATATCTTGGATCTATTGTTCAGAGTGATGGTGATATAGATGGGGATATTATCAGCAGAATCCAAGTTGGATGGTTGAAGTGGAGGAATGCATCGGGCTTATTGTGTGATAGAAAAGTACCCCTCAAACTTAAGGGAAAATTCTATAAGATGGTGGTGAGACCTGCAATGCTTTATGGTGCTGAATGTTGGCCATTAAAAGAGAAGCATAATTCTAAGTTAAGTGTTGCAGAGATGAGAATGCTCAGGTGGATGAGTGGCTTTACCCTTAGAGATAGGATACGAAATGAGCATATTCGTGAAAAGGTTGGAGTAGCTCCAGTGGAAGATAAGATTAGAGAGAGTCGCCTTAGATTTTTTGGTCACATAAAACGGCGGCCTCCCGATGACCCGGTTAGGAAAGTAGAGGTCTTAGATTTGACTTATGTTAAGAAAGGTAGAGGTAGACCTAAAAAGACTTGGTTAGAAAATATTAAAAATGATCTTTCTTTATTAGATTTAAACGAGAATTTGACTTTTAATATGACACAATGGAGAAAAAGGATTCATGTAGCCGACCCCACGTAGTGGGATAAAGGCTTGATGTTGTTGTTGTTGTTGTAATATTATAATCCAACAATATAATCAAATTGTTATGACTACATATTAGTCCAAGAGCCAATAGGATTTTAAAAATATTATAATCTAATAATAATAATCAAACTGTTATGACTACATATTAGTCCAAGTGCTAATAGGATTTACATTGTTTGATCAAGTGCTGGCTCATCTCATGCAAATGTAAATGCAGTCAAGATTAGTGGAGATAATTAAAATCATCAACTATAAAGTTCAAAATTCAAGTGTATGACAATTATTTAAACATTTGAAAGATAGAAAGGTTCCAAACATTGAGGATGGACTTAAAATATATAGACTACAATACTAATCCAAATAGAGATTATTCACCTAATGTAAAGAAATGATATCAATATAAGTGAATACCCAAAACCATCTAACGTTCAAGCATAGGAGATAATTGAACAACGTAATGGCCCAATCAATAAAGCATTACCAAGTAAGACGAGATTCAACCAAATGTGATATGGTTGAGATTCAAAAGGACTTCTAAAGAAAGCCACCAGTAAATGTAGTAAAAAAAAATATGATTCAAGGATGAGATTCAACCAAGAGGGCCTAATCAAATCAAATTAATAAAATCAAAAGAGCTTGAATACATTAAAGATGAACTAAACTAAAAAAAGCATAGCTAGTTCAAAACGCTTCGAATTCTAAAGACCATTATTAAGAGGCTAAGTTGTACAACCAGTGAGGTATGATAATACTAATATTAGACTTCGCCAAATATGATATAATTAGTCTGAAAAGATTCTCAATCAATGAAGCGTGAATGAGAAGAATACAAAGAAAAATATAACGAGCTAACTCACTTTTCTAGCCCTTTCAGCTTACAGTTATATAAAACACATTGCCTGATGGTTTATAAAACTTTGAAACAAATATTAAATGTAAACACAAAGTGCAATAACAAACAGGCATCCGGGTCTCCAAAAAATATGACGTTTCTTATATAATAATATTTTTTTTTTATATGCCCAAAAATTCATGGTACCAACATATATTACAACCTATGTTCAAGTCCGCTACAAATACACAACACAAGTAGAATGCTCATTGTCAAATTACAGACTTATATATTCAAATTTTAACAGTTCATCCCGCATATGTGATCTCCCAATTCTTGATGGAATTTTATGAATCTTTAGGTAGGATTTATCTTCCTCTCCCTATGATGTAATAACTCTTCAGTCTTTTCACCACAAATCATGAAAAGTTGATTAGTAGTAACCAACCCAATCTTACGCCACCAACAAACAGTAGGCTGAAAGAAATGTCCAAAGATACTCAACCAGAGCCGCAATGTAAGAGATAATCAAGTAAAAAAGATCACCAAGACCCTTCAAGCATTCAAGATTCTTCTTTTGGTTTGTCTAGCATTCTCTGAGCATAAATTTTTTCCTCGCGAGCCCGCTTTGCAGCCAGAGCTTCTTCATCCAATATCTGAATTGGAGACCACTCAGGTATTCTCCACCAGCTTGAGCGGCCAACATTTTTCTGGGATTTCTCTTCAGGTACTTTTCGTATGAAGTGCTGCAGGACAGGGCTTAGCTTCAGTACAGAAAAGTCGAAAGCTGTTCCAGCAACTGCAATAATGATAGAATAACGGATAGCTCCAAACTGGCCACCTGCACAGTTACTCATATAAGAAAAGAAAACTAACTATTACTACTTCATGATTTATATAAAAATAAGGTATGGCTGTCAACTTTATGACAATGACACTTATTAGAGATTACGTGTATTATAGGTAGGAGAAAAACAGCATAAAAAATGTACTTGAGTTGTATGAGGTTTCAGACACTAGCCTAGAATATGGAATGTAAGGACTGAAAAGCAAACAGAAACTATAGCTTTCTTGAGTTGTATGATCCTTGTTTAAATTGACTACAATGATTTTTTAACAAACCCCCCTCCCTCAAACACAAAAGGTAGTGGTTTGGGTAGCCATACCTTGAAACCGGCCAAGCAGAGCTCCACTAGCAAATCCCCCAACCGCTGAATTAACTAGATCATCTGGTTCTGATTTGCGAGCATCTCTTGCAAGTTCACGTGCTCCTATAAAATTGATCAATGTACAAGGGCTTCGTAAGATATACAATGGGGGGAAAAAAACGTCCAGCAACAATTATGAGCTTTTGCCATCATTTCTCATGATTCAATTACACGCCCACCAAAAAAAATAAAGATGTTTTCTGTAGGAAAAAAATTCATCACCATAACTATTAGACTTATCCCAAGAATTTCAGGTCAACATTATGAATTCCCAATTTCATTCATTCGTGTTTCATGTTGTTTGAGTAACTAAATTTATTTACCTAGTTTCAAAAATCATTGATCCATGTAATCTTACATGTCTATCACTCTATCTCAATCCTCCAATATTAATTTGATCTATACATCCAAAAGGTACACTTTCTACCATTAATTGTGCACATTAACAAATCCAGTAGATCTTTTTTAATTATGTTATCCTCAATAGGTGCTACTCCAGTCATTTTTCTATATATCATTACCTAGTTTGTATTCTATGTTTGGCCACACATTCATCATAAAATTTTCATTTTCTCTATAATAAACATAGCTATCAATGGCATTTATATTGCCCAATTCAAATAACTGATCCAATTCTATTGTAATTAAAAACACTATGATCATTTCATCACCACTACTAATATTAGTATGTATTCCATTATACATATTTTTTAAGACTTCAACATACCTTCGACACACATTTGTTCCTAAATGAATATTAAATCAATTTTCACGGTAATTGATCATGTTCCATCTGAAGATCAATAAAAATCATATGAAGAGCTTTTTTTTAATTTAATTTAATTTACATTAACTATCTTAACACAAATTGATTTCAAAACTAACACGCTCTTTTGAAATATATGATCCATTACTCTTTCCATAATTTTTTTGTATGACATAATTTAGATTACTCTGTTTAATACAATCTTAAATATCTTATTTGTACTTAGATAATGTGTTAAATTTAGAGAATTGGTAAGAGAAAAGGCTTAATTTTATTGCACAAAATTATCCCTATTTTGATAAGTTTCTACCATTAATGGTGCACATTAACAAATCTAGTAGATGTTAAAATGAAGTGACGGAATATAACAACAACAACATCAAGCCTTTATCCCACTACGTGGGGTCGGCTACATGAATCCTTTTTCTCCATTGTGTCCTGAAGTGACGGAATATAAAAATAAAATAAAATGTTATCCTAAGATTAGATAAGAGCATTCAAAATATACTAACAAAAATATTTTTAAGAGTAAAATCCAAGATCTCAAGGTTTTGATGATGCATGATAAAGCCAATGTAATGTCAAACAAATAGCTAGTAATATTAAGAATATTGTAAAGTATGTACTTGGAGTGTCAAAAGAAAAAAATTCTAATAGTAGAAATAGTTGGTGGTAGAATCAAAATATGTAAGAAAAGATCAAAAAAAAAAATTGTTATAAAAATTAGTTTAGATATAAAAGCTCGCAAAATTGAAAAAGATATAGAGGAGGCCGTAAGGAGTCTACGAAAGCAATATGCGGTGCAAATAATTTAGTTTTAAATAATTTATATAATAGATTAGATGTTGTTGACCTCATTTTTGTAGGAGGTCAGTAGGACCAATCCAGACCTTAGGATCTTTCCAGTCCTTAGGATTAATCTTGACCCTAGGATCAATCTGATCTTAGATCAATCCAGACTTTAAATATTAATCTAGATTCAAATCAATTCTAGACACCAGTCAATCAAACTCCAAGTTAATCTAAACTCTAGGATTCTCCTAGATTCCAGACCTTAGGATCTACTCTAGACCCTAGGATTTTCCCAGACTCCAGATCCTAGGATTTACTCTGAACCCTAGGATTCTTCATAGACTCTAGATCTTAGACTTACCTAGATCCTAGGATCATTCTAGAATCCAAAACCCTACGATATCTAGACACCAGAATTTCTCTAGATTTCAAATCCTAGGATCTACCCATATCCTAGATCTACCCAGACTCTATATCAATCTAGGTCTTAGGATCCTCTTAGACCTTAGATCTAACTAGACCCCAGATCTATCTAAATTCCAGATCAATTCAAATTTTAAATCAACTCAAATCTCAAATCAGTCTACACCTCAAATCAATTCAAGCCTTAAATCTAGGCTCTAGTCTATTCAACCTCCTATCAGATTTCAATCTTATCCTATCATTCATGATTATTCTAAATGATCATAAATGATATGGATAATTCAAGTCCAATCATTCAAATCAAAAATCCAGTTCAAATCCAGATTTTTAATCCAAAATCCAAGGCCAAAGATCTAAGTCCTAAAAGTCTTTTCTAGTGAACCTTTGAATACTTCAAAACCTAGTCAAATGACCTCTGATTCAGGGTCTGTCAGTTTCATACTGATGTGACTTGTCTCTAGAGGCAACCCTCCAAATTTGAGCCCATTCTGAGGTCTCTAACCTCAAAAACTGAATTAAAATCCAAATGCTGTAAAACCTTCAAATATTTATGGCCTATGCCACTGGACCTGCCACCCAGTGGATCCTGACCTTAGAGCTTTCTCCAAAGCTTCCAACCACATCCAGACCTTTAATCTTGATCTCTTGAACATTAAACTGCATTTTGATGGACTCAATTTGACCCCCAGTTGACCAGGGTTCAAAATGACCAAAATACCCCTATAGGTGTAAATAGTCATTTTGAACCAAATGAGTTCCAAATCAAATGCAACCACTTCCAGCAAATTTTAAATGTCAAACCAAACCTGTTGGACCCAAAACCAGACCCTGGGTCAACCTAGGTTGACCAAACAGGCCATTAAGGGCTCAAACAGGTCATTTTAACCAAATGACCTCCTCAGACCTTGGGACCACCTCCATTGGTCTTCAAATGTCATTTTAAATCTATTGAGCCCATTCTCAGACCCTGGACCCACATGGTTGACCAAGTCAACCAGAGTTGACCCAATAACCCATTAAGGGCCCAAACAGGTGATTTGACCCAAATGATCGTTCTGATCCCTCAAACCACTTCTACCAAACTTCAGATACCCAATCAAACCTGTCAAGCCCAAATCTTGGCCCTGGGTCAAAATGGTTGACCAAGTCAACTAGGTTGACCAGTTCACACCTTTAAACTTCTCTATTTTTGAATCAAGGCTTATATGCATTCAAAACCTTGTCAAATCCTTATGATCACTTCCCCTAGTGATTTTGGACTTGACTGGACCTGTGACTAGGTCAACAGTTGACCAAGTCAAATAAGACCCAAGTCTAGCCTAAGATGACCCATTTGGATCAAATCAAACCACATCATTAAGTTAATATCCTTAAGCCTTCAATGTCATTCAAATTATGGCCTAATTATACTTTAATCTTTGGCCAATTAAACCCAACCCAAGTTGACCAAGTTAATTCTTCAAAGTTTGGTCAAATCAATTTAAACCTCCTAAGCATTCAAAATTCAATCTCTAGCCATCAAACCATCTCAAACTCACTCAAATAATTTAAGACCATTCCTTAGCTCCCCTTGGTTGCCACCTCAGCATCTCTTTGACTGTTGACTAGTCAAATCTAGTCAACAAAGGGAATTGGAGGGGTCAAAGTGATCAAAAATCCCATTTAAACCTAAACCCATTTAATCACTCCAACTCCAGCAACTTTAAGTGTTCTCTAGAAGCTTCTTAAGTCATTTTTAATCCATAGATTAATCCTTAAACCAGCCATAATCAAACCCATGTGCCAAAAGGACAAAGACACCTTTCCACATCATTGTCCTTTGGTACCTTTGATTCTCCTGCTCCCTAACAAACTTGGGACATTTGTCAAGCATCCAAGACCCCAATTAGTTAATCCCAGCCATCCATTTAGGCTGGGGAGGATTCAATAGGTTAAAAACCCAAAAAATCAACATCATTCCTCTCCTAATCTTCTCACTTAAAATCTTCTCCTCCAGAACTCCTCCAACCCCCCAGGCTTCTCTGAGAGCTTTTCCAATAATTACTATAGCTCTCCCAACTATTTCCCCATCAAATCTGGCCTCCAAAGCCCCATTAGCGAAGAGAGAGGGAGCTAGAGAGAGAAAGAGAGTTTTTCAAGTTAACTCAAGATCCAGCCAGAACCAAGTCCTGGGCTCTTCATCAATGTTGTATGGGACTTCTCCAGGAGCAAAAGGAGCTCAAGATATCAAAAATCCAACGGCTAGATTGTGAGTTATTCCAGTTTTAAGTTTAAATTTAAAATTGAAACTGTAGCAAATCCACAGTGCATGGAGCCTTCAAACTCCAGGCATTAGAAGATTATGTTACCATGAATCTATGTTTCAATTTTTGTGAAGTTTGGTTGAGTATTTTATGAGTTATGGGTATTTTAAATTTTAGTTTAATTTTGAACTATCGATTCTGGAGCAATCTTGAATGTCCGATCGTGATAAACGCGCGATCGGACGGTCCACAGTGTGTTGGATAGTCAAATTCTCCAACGGGATTCGAACGCGGGTCAGCGCGTGACCGCGGAGGGCGACGTGGCTATTTTCTGGCCGTCGGATTATCCTCGGTTGAATTCAACCGTCTGATCTATCGATCCGACGTGTATAAGTGAATTGCTCAGATGCCGACACATGGCATGAGACGCGGCGCGGCGCCGCCGTCATCCCAATCATTGCCAATGATTGGATCCGACGGCGGCGGTGACTGATTTGATTTAAAATTAAATAAAAAAATTATTTAAATACCCAGAAACTTCAAAAATCCATAAAAAATTCATTTTTCATCTGATTTTTGCATGTAATACCTCTAGGGATTCAGGGTGAAGAGCTCTATCATTTAAAAATAATTTTATTGAGTTTTGAGGTATTTCTTGGGAGTTATTTTGTTAATATTGAATTTAATTTTTATTTATTTAAACATTTTA
Organism: Dendrobium chrysotoxum; assembly: GCA_019925795.1. Taxonomy (NCBI): domain Eukaryota; kingdom Viridiplantae; phylum Streptophyta; class Magnoliopsida; order Asparagales; family Orchidaceae; genus Dendrobium; species Dendrobium chrysotoxum. Next base: position 23,896,713 of record CM034300.1, on the reverse strand, counting down.
GTGTCACCCATTTGAGCTCAATTTTGGCAGGGGATAATCATAGGATGTTTGCTATGTTCTGTGATTTTTCTTACCCTAATTGAGCATTTGATTGAGCTCTGTAGAATTTTCTATCATATGGGTCAAAATTCGACTCAAATAACGGAAAATTCATTTCACCCTATGCATGTAGATTTAAAATTTAATCTTGCTGTGGTATGATTATTTAGGTGTATTCTAAGGGTTAGTGACTTTGATTTGAACCCCTTAATTAATGACATCACTAAGGACAATAATTAAAGACTTGTTTAGAAAATTTAGAATAATTCTAATAATTAGGTAACATTTCAAATTGACTTGAAGCTTTGAACACTTGAACTTAGTGACACTCTCAGCCTTAGGAAATTTTCTCACTGAATTTTGAAGCCTTTAAGTCCCTTAATTAACCTAATCAAACTTAAACCTTAATTAAGTCTTAAAAACTTCCAGAAAATATAATAAATCAAGATTAAGTCCAAAAATTACAAATAATACCTCAAACTGACCAGAATTGAACCCTTAATTAATGAAAAATAAAAGCCCCTTGACTGGACTTTAAAATCAAGTTCAATTTAATTTTAATTGAAATTTAATATTCAATTAATTTAATTAATTAAAAATAATTAAAAATTCCAAAAATTTTCCAAACACTTGAAGATCACTCCTTAGGTCATTCCTGACCTTTGGAGTTAATTTCAAGCAGTTTGGAGGTCATTTGGATTCAAATCATCAAAAGGCCCCTAATTAAACAAATTAAATAATTCAAATAATTGTCAAAACTTTAAAAATTCATAATAAATTCAAATGAACTCCAAATTAAGCAAACGCAAAGGCATATGACTCATCTTAAGGTCTAATATTTATTAAAAATGTTAAGTTTCCAGAAATCAATCAAATTTTAAAAAGTCAACTTTTGGTCAAACCTAATTCAAAATCAAGTCAAAACTTCAAACCTTCATAAGAAAATCTAGAAAAATCTAATTTCAGCGTACTTACTGTCTAACTGATCGTATTAAGGTCTAGTATTTTAATAAAATACTAACTTTCCAGAAAATACTTTAAATCAAAAAGTCAACTTTTGACACTTGAATTAAATGAATAAAATAATCCAGAAAACTCTAAAATTCAACAAATCATCAAAAATTCCAGAAAACATCAATTTAACTTTAAAATCAACAACCAATCAACTCTAATTAAATTTTAATTAACTTCCAACATTAATCAAACTTAAATCATTTAATTACATCGGGTACCACTGGGTAACCCAGGCCTACAAGGCTATTAAATTAGCCCCAAGGAAGGTGAAATAAACTTCACGGCCTCGATGTAAAACAAAGGTGGTATCCAACAAATAATTAAAATCAATTTTAAAAATAAATTTTAAATCATTAAGGTTTAAACTTTAATTAAAGTCTCCCTTAAGCCTTTTAACCAACCAAAACATTAAACAATTTCAATTAAATAATCATACTTAGAACATATCAAACCCACACAGCCTCTTACACACACTTTAGATGGTTTGCTATGACAACCAACTCTAGTCCTAGGCTAGGCCAGTGTTTACTTTTTTACTGTGTGCCGGGTTTTTGAGCTTTCACTGCATGCTGTTTGCTAGTAATAGAATTGCTATGATTGTTTATTTATTTAGTGCACTCTGTGATGTGATTGATTGTACGTTAGATCTACCCCTAGATTAGGAACGATTTGTACTCATTCAATCTTATGCAGGTAGCCATGCTCATACAGGACATTAATTAAAGGGGATAAAATCATAAATATTAAATTGCACAGGTGCTCCAGAAATTTGCTTAAGTCCCCCTTTAAAATTAAAAGAGCATGGATAAGTGTGGCTGGTTTGAGCATTTTAAATTTCAAATATATTAACTGTTTAGGATGTCATTTATAATTGTTGATTATTAGGATAACCTTGTAGGATCGAGTCTAGATTTTTTTTTTTTAAATTTAAGTGTAATTTGATTTGAGAATTGAGTTGTAACTGTTAAGTGTTTTGAGAATGGGATGTTTAAGCATCCAATTTGGAATCCAAAGAGGAAGGGACATCCCTTAGGGGAGAGTTCCTATCCATTTGGAGATCCAAATTAGAATGACTTTCAAATATCCAAAGAGAAAAGATAACACCCCTATTCAGGGGAAGTTTCTTTTCATTTGGATACCCAGACCCGACGATCCAAGGAGTTCCAAGAAGACGAAGAAATGAAGAACAAGAAGACCTATTCTAAAAAGTCATTTAAGTCTTACAAGTAGAATCCGGGTTGTAGTCAGTGGTACCCGGCCACTTTACTTTTCCTGCAGACCCTGGGTTGTATAATTAAAAGGCACTTACCTATGGACTTTCAATTTTAGTTTTAATTTAATTGATTTAATTAAATGTTGATTGTTTGATATTGATTGCGATATTAGGATTGCATGCTTTTAGTAAATTTTTGGCGCTTTTGCATGTCGATCTTTGTTTTAGCCTGGAATCCGATCGGAGGCTCGTAAGGGTACGGTCAAACTATTTCTACTTTAATTAAAATTAAAAATTTTAGGCTCAGATAGAAACTCTAACGCTTTTAAGAAGTAAGCTCGGGCTCGTCGGGGGTTTTTCATGCATATATATTGAAACTTCTCTTCCGTGTTAGGCACCTCCCCGCCTGTGGGTTTTGGCAGACCATCTGACCTATTAGGGTGCAGTTCTGTCCAAGGGGATGTTGTGCAATCTCTAGGATAAAACCTATTTTAAGCCTAATTTTAAAACTGCTTCATTTTGATTTCAAGCATTTAATCAAGTCAACTAGCATGCATTGCATTAGATATAAATTAAAATTGAGTCTAATTCTTAATTGCATTTCTAGTTTAAGCATTCCATCCAACATATGTTGAGGGGCCAATTAGGAATCTGCTCTAGATGTCGGCCCCGCTCTCATTAAACTAATCTTAAACAACGTCCCCTAACCACTCTTTCATAAAAGACCGGACACATAGTTTTAAAGCGTTTAGGTGGTTTAGCTGGCTCCCCAATCCAGGCCGTGGTAAGTCCAGAATTGCATTGCATTAGCTAGGATTCGGGTTACTGATTTTCAATGCCCATTTTAGACTTAGATTCTGAGGAAGATCTTCAATCCTAAGACCTCAACCTCCGGAAATCTAATTCCCAACTTTTAATAAAATCAATCACTCAAACATTAAATCTTTTTCCATCAAATTCAAGCCCAACACTTAGGATAGGTTGAGGTGTTTCTGAAGTAATTCAGAATCTCAAAACACCTCCTACCCTTCTTCCTTTGACTCCAGAAATAACTGCTCAACTTTGATCCAATCCCATTTGAAAATTCTAATCTCTACCTCCTTTGAAATTAAACTTTGAAATCTTTAATGAAATTCGTATCGCTATTTTAATCGAGAGTATTCGTAGGAAATTTTTGGTTTCTTACGATGTAATTAACTACGAGGGCTTGCGCTCACAGGAGATTTAGAAACCCAGACCAGATTTTCAAAATCAAATTTTTCAAAATTTTAATTAATTATCTTTGGAAAATTCAAGAGTTGACGATCATTATCGTTATTTTCAAATGATCGATAACAGACAATATCATCTTTCCTTGGAAAGATATATCGTACTATTATTGTGATTTTGATCATAAAATTAATGATCTCTTTGCTAGATTATTGTAGTTAAATATTGGATTAAACATCATTCTGATTCTTCGGGATCATATGTTGTTTCTCCTTGAGTTTGACTATGATAATCAGGATAAATCAAGATTTATAATCTGAACCTATTAGAGAACGATATGTTCACCTTTCGAGGTGATATATCATTCATAATAAAGTGTTCGATTTTAAAATTAAAATTCCAAAAATTAAACATTTCTCAAAGAAAATTAAACCTTTTCAAAGAAATATTTTTCAATCAAAACAGATGCTAAAGAGGGCGAAAGATGTATGTGTAAATTATCAAAGCAAAGAGATAAAAGAAGCAAGGATCTAATTCAAGTGAAGTGCATTAAGAATGAAGAACAAAATGTACGTTTTTTGAGAATAGGATATTCAATATAACTGGATAAGATATTTCAATAAGTTTTTAATAAGAATTGTGAGAATACGATTACATTTAGCAACCTTAGCACCAAAATGAAAATAAAGATTTTTATTTGTATTGACGTATTAATAAAACTGAAATTAGAGAGGCTTTAAAGAAAATGAAGGGTCCAAAAATAGTTGGACCTGATGATATTCCAATAGTGATGTGAAAATGCTTAAGAGATGAAATAATTTTTTGACTTAGTAAACTTTTTAATAATATTTTGAAGACAAAATATGTCAAATGAGTGGAGGAGTGTGTTGGTTCCTATTTCTAAGAATCATGATGATGCACAAGAGTGTACGAATTATAAAGGAATTAAGCTAATGTGTCATACATTAAAGCTATGGGAGAGAGCAATTGAGTATTGGTTACAATGTGATACTAATATTTCTCAAAATAAATTTGGATTCATGTCAGGGAGGTCTACTATGGAAGCTATATATTTATTTAAGAAGTTTGATGTAGAATTATAGAGAGAATATGGAGATCAATGCATGATATTTATTGATTTAGAGAAAGCTTATGATAAAGTTTAAAGAGAAGTGCTTTGGAGAGTTATAGAAAAAAAAGGGCTAATAATGCTTATATTCAAGTTCTTAAGGATATGAACATTGAATCTGTTACTTGTGTCCAAATATAAGGTGGTTTGATCAAATATTTTTTTTATTTCAATTGGATTACATCAAGGAACAACTCTAAGCCCATAACTTTTTACTTTAGTCATGGATGTTCTGACTAGACATTTGCAAGACGATGTACCTGGTGTATGCTTGTGCTGATGATATTTTTCTTGTTGATAAGACTATAGTTGGAGTTCAAAGAAAGCTTGAATTATGGAGATCAACCTTATTGTCTAATGGTTTTCATTTGAGAGACCTAAAACAAAATACATGGAGTGTAAATTTAGTAGAAATATATCTAATGGGGGGACTACGAGCTATCAATTCATTAAAAAGAGTATACATTTTAGATACCTCGAGTTTATTGTTCAAAGTGATAATAAAATATATGGGGATATTATTAGTAGAATTCAAATTGGTTGGTTGAAGTGGAGGAATGCACCGGGCCTGTTGTGTGATAGAAAAGTGCCCCTTAAACTTAAGATAAATTCTATAGGATGGTGGTGAGACCTGCAATATTTTATGGCGCAAAATATTTGCTATTAAAAGAGAAGTACAAAATTAAGTGTTATAGAGAAGAGAATGTTCAGGTAGATGAGTGACTTTACTCTTACAGAAAGAATGTGAAATAAGTTTATACGTGAAAAAGTTAGAGTAGCTCCAGAGATAAATAAGATTAGAGAGAGTTGCCTTGATCGTTTGGTCACATATAGCATTGACCTTTCGATGACTCGGATGGAAGAGTAGATGTATTAGATATGGCCTATGTTAAGAATGGTAGAGATAGATTCTAAAAGATTTGGTTAGAAATAACTTTTCTTTATTAGATTTAAATGTGAGTTTGACTCTTAATAAGACATAATGGAGAAAAAAGATTGATGTAGCTGACCCCACTTAGATAAAGACTTGATGTTGTTATTGCACTTTCTAAAAGAATATTTCTTTGTTATAATCATTCTAAACTTCAATATATTTGATTTTTGAACTCATTAAAATGATAATTTAATCCCGTCTACCAAAATTAAATTAATAAAATCTCATATCACCTTAGATATTCTAGATATTTCTTTTTATCCATTCATAGCACCAAGCCTGTTGATAAGAATCATCTAGTTCATTACTTTGAGTATTAAACGTTTATAAGAATTATAGGTTTGTTATAATGGAAGCTCTACATCAATTGAGAGGTTTGATGGAGAAGTATAGAGAGAATAAGGAGGATATACATATTATATTTATTGATTTTGATAAAGCATATGATAAAGTCTCAAGAGAAGTTCTATGGAGAGTTTTAAAAAAAGGGGTTATTAATGCTTATATTCAAGTCATTAAGGATATGTATATAGGAGCTGTTACTTATGTTCAAACACAAGGTGGTTTGACCAATTATTTTCTTATTTCTATTGGATTACATAGGATCAGCCTTAAGTTCATATCTTTTTGCTTTAGTCATGGATGTTCTCACTAGATAATTGCTAGAGGTTGTACCTTGGTGTATGCTTTTTGCTAATGATATTCTTCTTGTTGATAAGACTAGAGGAGTCGAAGGTAAACTTGAATTCTGGAGGTCAACCTTAGAGTCTAAAGGTTTTTATTTGAGAAGATCTAAACCCGAATATATTGAGTGTAATTTTAATAATAATAGATCTAGTGGGAGGTTGTGACTTTGTGCGATAAAATCATTTATAAGAGTATACGTTCTAGATATCTTGAGTCTATTATTCAGAGTGATGTGAAAATAGATGGGGATATTATTAATAGAATTCAAGTTTGATGGTTGAGTGGAGAAATGCATCGGGCAAGTTGTGTGATAGAAAAGTCTCCCTCAAACTTAAGGGAAAATTCTATAAGATGGTGGTGAGACCTATAATGCTTTATGGTGCAGAATGTTTGCCATTAAAACAGAAGCAAAGAATTAAGTTAAGTGTTGTAGAGATGAGGATGCTCATATGGATGAGTGGCTTTACTCTTAGAGATAGGATATGAAATGAGCATATACATGAAAAGGTTGGAGTAGCTCCAGTGGAAGATAAGATTAGCGAGAGTCGCCTTAGATGGTTTGGTCACATAAAACGGCGGCCTTCCGATGACCCGGTTAGAAAAGTAGATGTATTAGATTTGGCTTATGTTAAGAAAGATAAAGGTAGACCTAAAAAGACTTGGTTAAAAAATATAAGAAATGATATTTCTTTATTAGATTTAAATGAGAATTTAACTCTTAACAGAACACAATGAGAAAAAGGATTCATATAGCTAACCCCACGTTGTGGGATAAAGGCTTGATGTTATTGTTGTTGTATAGTTTTATTATAATTATTATAAAAATCAATAATATGAAATTTTTACACTCTTTAAAATGATAATTTTTTTCATAATCATTTTTTGTATCTCCTCACTCCACCACCAAATCTTCTTATTACTATACAATTCATTTCTAAATTACCCTAAAATTTTCCCAACAATTTTATAAATGAAACTAAACAACTTATCATATATCAATTTCGCGAACAAAAAACTTTCAATTTACCTCTATTAGAAATCTAACTTGAAAGAGTATAATAAATTCTCACCATTCAAATTGTAACACCATGTCTTAAGGAAATTATTTCTTGTGACCGCACCATTTACTCTCATATAATATATATTCATAATTATTACTCATTGTGCGGTTGAAATCCCTCATAGAATCAACTTATAATTTTTGCAAGGAAAATCTCTTCTTCTAAGGAAAAAAAATGCCTATTTGAGCTTCGGTCCACTTTTTCAAACAAAAATGAAGTGTTCTCTTAGTTTCATAAGACTCGTTTGTTTTTGTAAGATTATAAACAATTATGAAATCAAATATCACCTAAGCATTGAATTTTTAAGTCTTTTTTCATACACCATGATGGATTGTCCCATAGCCAATTCCATTAGAACATGTATGACGAATTAAGTCACCACCAATAAATATCTTTTCTCACTCAAGATATCAATCACAGTGGTTCATCCATGTACTTTCAAAACTAATTTTTTAATTCATCTTCTAATCCAATTTGATGAGCTTATGCACAAAACAAATTTATAATGTTTCCATTGGTAATTATCGTAATAACAACCACAATATTACTAACATTATTTAACTCAATAATTTGATCTTTCAATTCACCATCCACCCAATCACATCCCTAATTATATAGTTAAACTTTCAAGCAAACAACAATTATCTTAATAACAACCACAATATTACTAACATTATTTAACTCAATAATTTGATCTTTCAATTCACCATCCACCCAATCACATCCCTAATTATATAGTTAAACTTTCAAGCAAACAACAATTTAGATCCTTCCCCAATACGGCAATATGTTAGGAAATACTTGAAGATTTCAAGAAAACCATAACAATAAAAGCAAAACTAGCGGGAATGATCCACAAAACCAATAGAAAAAATCAGAAAATAGTAGTTTTATTGCAATAATCAAACTAACGGAAGAAAAATAGCAAGATACAATTAATCTTCAATTTAAGAGGAGAATCTATCTCTCTCAATCCCTAGACGCCGCTAGAGCCCAAGACACCAAACTCCAAGAACAAGTACACCCACAACAATTTGCATACCCTAATCCTCCTTATCTTCTCCTATTTAAAGCATAAACCCAAGCCCTAACCCTAGCTGCCCCCCCCCCCCCCCCTCCTCCTTCCTAATTACTCCTAGTGGTCACCCACCCATAGCATTGGCGGCAAAATTAAGAGGGGAGACCAGCTTTGGTCCGCCTCTTGTAGATCTGAACTGGCCCCTTGCCAAGGGCCGGTGGACCGATCCAATAGGGACCAATCAACAATACCCCCCTTCCACAGAATCACCTTATCCTCAAGTTGAAAGGAAAAAAATTGATGCTTCACTCTCTCATAAGGCTCCCATTTTGCATCGTAGTCTGGCAGGCTCTTCCATTTGATCAAGACTTCCTTGATTCCCTCCTCTCCCTGACGAACCCCCATCAACTCCAATGGTTCTAATACCACCTCAAAGTCCTCAGTCAGCGTCACCGGTAACTCAGAGCTCACTGTGTGATCTCCAATTGCCCTCCTTAATTATGATAAATGGAAGACGGGATGTATGGTTGTTGTCGATGGTAGTTTCAGTCGATGTCACCGCTCCAATCCTCTCTAATACCTCAAATGGCCCATAATACCTTGGGGCCAGCTTCTCATTTCTCCTGTTGGCAACTATTTTCTTCTTGTAAAGTCAGAGCTTTAAGAACACCCTCTCCCCTACCTCAAATTGGATGTCCTTCCTATGCCCTCAACCTATCTCTTCATAATCTGTTGAGCCCTCAGTAGATGCCTCTTCAGTTTTTCCAACACCCTGTCCCTCTCCCCCAAATACTCCTCTACTGATGAAACTGGGATACTTTTATGCCCAAAGTGCACCAAGTGAGGTGGATCCCACCCGTACAACACTTTAAATGGAGTCATTTGAAAAGCAGAATGATATGAAGTGGTATACCAGTACTCTGCCCAGGCTAACCACTTGGCCCACAGTTTGGGTGTCTCCGACATAAAACATCGTAGGTATATCTTTAAGCTTCTATTAACCACCTCTATCTTCTCATATGTCTGCGGGTGATAGGCGGTGCTCCTTTTCAATATTGTCTCATGTAGTCTGAATAACTCCCTCCATAAATGGCAGAGGAACACCTTATCCCTGTCAGTTACTATAGACTCCGGTACTCCGTGCAATTTTACCACCTCCCTGATGAAGGCTGATACCATTGTTACTGTTGTGTATGGATGTCATAGGGAAATGAAATGGGCATGCTTACTCAATCTATCCACTACCACCAGAATCACTGTAAACCTTTCTGATCGGGGTAATCCATCTATGAAATCCATGGATACATCCTCTCATACCCAACCTGGTAGAGTTAAAGGCTGTTGTAATCCACCTGGAGACATGACCATGTACTTGTTCTTCTAACAGATCTCATATCTGGCTTTCATCGCTTCCACATCCTTGTATATCCCTTTACAATAAAACTCTGAGGTGAGTCTCTTGTATATCTTCTGCACCCCTAAATGACCCCCAACAGCGCTCTCATGAAACTCCAAGAGCAAGTGTGAAATATGGACTGATGTCCTAGGCATCACGAATCTTCCCTGGTACAGAAGCCTCTCACCTTCTAAAGAGTACCCTGGGTGGCTACTCCCATCCATCAATAAATCAGCTCTGATCCTTCCCAACTCCTCATCCCTCGCACTCTCCTCCTTAATGGCCTATCAATCCAACATCAGTGGTATCGATACTGCTATTGCCTAAAACTCCCCCATACATCTGGACAAGGCATTTGCTTCTTTGTTCTCCATCCCTGGCCTAAACTAAATTTCAGAATCATAACCCAACAACTTTAACATCCATCTCTGATGCTCCTCTGTAACCATCCTCTACTTCAACAAGTACTTCAGACTCCGCTAGTTCGTCCTGACAATGAAATGCCAGCCTAATAAGTAGGGTCGTCACTTCTGTATAGCTAACATGATGGCCATCAATTCCCTTTCATAAACTAATTTCAGCCTGGCCCTAGCTGTCAACACCTAACTAAAATAGGTGATGGGTTGATGGCTTTACATAAGTACTGCTCCCAATCCATATCCTGAGGCATCTATCTCCACTATGAATACCTCAGTGAAATCTGGTAGGGCCAAGACCGGCATAATGGTCATAACCTTCTTCAAGCTCACAAAAGCTGTTGGCCGCCTCCCCTCATAAGAAACCATCCTTCTTCAACTATTCCGTCAGTAGCCATGCGATGGTGCTGTACCCCTTCATAAATCTCCTATAGTAGCCTATCAGTCCTAGAAATTCCCTCAACTCCCTGAGATTTCTGGGCACTAGTCATTTCAACATAGCTTCAATTTTGGTCTGATTTGCTGCCACCTCCTCCTTAGAGACTATATGCCCCAAGTACTCTACACTGGTTTGGGCAAAACAATATTTCTTCAGATTGGCCCTCAGCTGGTGCTCCTGTAATACCTCTAAAACCCTGCTCAAGTGCTCCCAGTGCTCCTCCTCTGACCTGCTGTAAACCAGGATATCATCAAAAAATACTAACACAAATCACTTGAGATAGGGTCTAAAGACCTTGTTTATGAGAGACTGAAAAGTGGCTGGGGCATTAGTGAGGCCAAAAGGCATCACTAGAAATTCAAAATTGTGATGCCCCAGAATCTAATTTGAGAGAATTATTTTTTTATCTTTTAATAAATAACAACCAGAGCTATCTAATATCATCTATCAATAATAAACAGCAAAAATATATTCTATAATTCATTTTCTCAAAAGTCTCGTACACTACTCAGGATATACACAATCATATTATAACTACTCTATCATGAGTATAAAAGAATAGCTAAAACAAAAAAAAATTTGAACTTGAAGGAATCTTGACAAGCCTCACACTCCTGCTTTCCTGCCCTGACCTGAATGATTTCATGATTGGCGTGATGCTGCTCTATGTTACAAAATTTTACGAGTTTTAGAAAGTAGTTTGCAAATCATTAATTTCTTTCAAATCCCCCACTCAACATAAGCATCTAAATAAACTTTTTTTTACATTCCATGACCTATTTTGGACTTTGTTCTCTATGAATTTTAACATGGTTGGCATTTCTTTATGCTTATGAAGTTTTGTTATCCCTTGGATGTTATCCATACTTGTTGGTTTGAGGGAGATGTTTTTTAGTTATTAGAGACGGCTTGATGGGCTATCATGAGCCACAAATGCATTATGGATTACAAATTTTTGGCAAAGCATGGTATTTTTGATACAAAAGCGAGTTTATGAATTTGAGTTAAAACCTTTCATGGAATTATTGTTGGCATGGTAGCTTAAAGACAACATAGAGCTTCTAAACACTTGTAGTCAATCTATGGAGTCGAAGCTTATGTTTATCCTTAAATGTTTAAGCTTTTGATTTCCTTTTGTAATGACATTGCATGAGAATAAGTGTAGATTTTGATTGGATGTGGGTTCCAAACTATTTTTGGAAACAAATAAGTGCAGATTTTGATTGGATTTGGGTTCCAAACTGTTTTTGAAAACAAATAAGTGCAGATTTTGATTGGATTTGGGTTCCGAACTGTTTTTGGAAACAAATAAATGCAGATTTTGATTTGATTTGGGTTCCAAACTATTTTTTTAGAAGCAAACTTGATGCAGATTTTCACTTATTTTATGCTCCGGGCTGTTTTGGAAATGAGCTAGATGCAAGTTTTCATTTGCATTATGTTCCAAACTATCTTGGCCATGAATGTGGGAGAGCAATCATATACTTCCTCTTTCACTTATAAACATTTATAAGTTTTCTCATAAGATTTGCTTTTTGGAGAAATATTGGAAAAGCTTTAAGAGTTGGCCTATGGTTCTAAAGAAAATATGTCTTATGTTGGAAAAGTTTCAAAAGTTTTTTTTATCGTTGGATATTGTTTTATGTGGGAGAAATTTCAAGAGTGGTTTCATGTTAGAAAGTTGCTTTGTAATGAAAAGTTGGATATGTGATTTTATGTTCGAAAATCTTATGAGTGGTCTTGTGTAAAAAAGTTTCATAAATTGCTTTATATGTGAGAAGTTTTATTTGAGAATCAGATTTGGTTTGATGCAAGCTTTGCATGCTTGGTGTTGGAGATTTTTTATTTGGGTTTTGAAAAGGTTTCTTAAGTTCTTTTTGAGGTGAAGCGAGCTTTTATCAAAACCTTCTTTCTTTTATTTGTATTTGCCTTAAAAGTTAAATTGGAGTAAATAAGTGAGTTGGAGGCATGTTTGGTTCCAAAGAATTATGGTTGATGATGAAATACTTCTATGTTTTTTTCTGGAATCTTGATTTCCCTTTTACTTATTTGAATTTTATAGGGAAAGTCATGTTAGTCATTGTGATTGAAAAAGTTTTATGAGCTACTTTATGTTGGAAAATTTGGTGATGTGCTTTATGGTAGAAGGCCTTGTAAAGTTCCCCTTTTGTTGGAAAATTCTATAAATTACCTCATGATTTAAAAGATTTATGGCTTGTGTTATGCTTGAAAGGGCTTTGGTTTGTTTTATGTCAGGAAGCTTCATGATTCACCCTATGTTAAAAGATTCTATGACTTGTTGGAGAGCTTCATAAGTTGTTTGATGATTGGAAAGCTTTACGAGTTATTTTATGATGAAAAATTATATGATTTTGCTTTGTATTGGAAAGATTTATGGGTTTTGGAGAAATGGTTTCAGTCTTCACTCTCACGAGTTTGTGATCTCATTATGATGTTTATGATGGAATTGAGAGAACTATTTTGGTATGTATTCAAAACTTTACTTATGACACTCCAAAACATCTTTTCTATCTCTCCATTAGTTATTCCATGTGATGAGCCCTTGATTTGCAATATTATGTATTTTGGCATAAAAACATGTTTACAAATTTAAGTTAAGGCTTCCTTTGAATCTTTTGGTAGCATATAGTGCGAAGGTTGGAAGCTCTTTGGAAAGTGATTATATGTCTCATAGATTCAAAGCAATTCATATTGTTAAAAGCATGTTTAGCCATAGAAGTTCATGGATGATGAAATATTTCTATGCTTTCTCCTCTACTTGATTGAGTCTTGTATGAAAAGTGATATTAGCAAGTGCATTGGAAAGTGGAGTTCTAGCTCTCTTTCCCTCCTCCCTCAATTTCTTTCTTTTCTTACTACTTGTGCCTTGAGGCAAAATATAATGTTTCCAAAGTCCGAAATTCAAAATAATGAATAACCAAGTCGGTGTCAAGCCCGAAAAAAGATATTTTATTATTTTAGATGCATTTTATTTTAATTATTTGTATATTTAATATTAATTTGCTCTAACACAACCCTTCCTTTCTTTTCTGTGATTTCTTGCGAGATACTTTTGGAGAAGCAAAGGAGAAGGATCCTTGGAGCACTAGACGAAGGAGCTTGGATAAATGGATCCGAGCATCAGTCGCCTCTATTCATTCCGGTAAGGGTGCTACGGGCTTAACCACTGGGTTATAGCCCTAGTATAGTGAGTTTCTTATTTAGAAAGCCCTTAGGAGCCCTTTTGGTTGCACGCTTCCCAATCTTAGGATTATGTAGCAACTTTAATTTTATTAAACTGTTTTTATTTATTTTTAGACCCCTAAACCGATTTATACATATGTATGTCCAAAGGGTTAGAAACAAATTCTTTTTCGTCCCATAACTTTAGTGACACTTAAGGACAAAAATTAAGGATAGTATTTTAAATAACATAGACTTAAGATGCATGCTCATTTAAAATAGAAACACTAAACATAGAAAATGTAGTGACATTCCAGCTTAAAATTAATGTGTGTCGTTAACCTAAATTGATTAACTATAAGCAATAATCAATGAATAATTAAAAGACCTCTTAATAAATTAATAATAACTTGGATAAGAAGGGATAAAATACTTAACTTTTGTTAACTAAATCATTAATAATACATAACCACTAAAAGACGAATTTAAATATAAACTTAAACTAAATTTAATTAATCTATTAATCACATTTCAACAAAATTAAACTTGAAAGTTATAAGCAAAATCAAAAATAACTAACTCAAACTAAAACATGTTAAATGAAGAGACTTCTAAAGATCAAACTCTAATTCATCAAATCATCTTATAATTAATTACACACCTAATATAAAATATCTGTAATATTGAATGCAAAAAATAAATTAGAACCTAAGTAACTAAGTGAACAACATAAAAAACCTATTAAAAACTTAATCATAACCCGAAATCTTAAACTTTAATAACTCACCTAAAACTTAATCAAATCATTAACTAATTTTTTAAAATCAATCAACCAACTTTCTTAATACACAACAAGCACTCCAAAGATGAAGCTTTTAGGATGGACTACTTCGGGTAGCGGGGCTAAAGTCTTAAGGAGGCCTGGACCTCGAGGCTGACGGCACAACGCCACGAATGAATTCAATGAAGTGTCAAAACATTAAAATCAATTGATTGTTAATGATTTAACCAAATAAAACTCTTAATATAACTATATCAACTGGGTTTTTCAGATGGACTACTTTAGACTGTCGGGCAAAGTGTCCTAAGGAGGTCTTAGACCTCGAGCCTGATGGCACAAAGCCATGAACCAGTTGATAGCAAATTTAATTAAATCAATCCCCTAACCTGATAATGAATTATTTAATCTGTCTTTATTTTAATTTTCCAACCAACTAAATTAACTTAACGAAATTAGTTACTACTGGGTAACACAGGCCTACGAGGCTATTAAGTTAGCCCAAAGAAGGGTGAAATAAATCTCACGGACTCGATGAGCAACAAAAACAAAGGTAGTAATCAACTAAACACTAAAAATAAAACTCTTAAAATATTAATACATAAACTTAAACTAAAATTTTTCTTTTTATTCTTTAACAAATCAAATTACAAATAATTTGAATAATTATCCTACATAGGACAAACCCAAACTACACAGCCTACTACACACACATAGATCTATTTGTTAGGACACGACTTTTAGCTCTAGGTTGGGCCGATGTTTTCTTTTTTTCTCTACCTCTGTGATGTGGCGATTTACATGTGAAACGTGTACTGGTTGTTTTAGTTTTATGTGATGATTTCTGTGATGATAATTTTAATTACTGTATCCTCTATGATGTGATGGGTAATAGATTACCCATAGGTTAAGAGCAATTTTAATACTTACGATATTTTCTGTAGGTGATCATATTCATACAAGGCTAAAAAGGGGGCTAAAAATAAATAAATAAAAATATAATTACTACAAGTGCTTCAGCTGCTGAACCCCCAAATAAATAAGAGCATGGCCAAATGTGGCTGCTTTGAGTATTTTCATTTCATTATATAACTGCTTGGAATGTTTAATTATAATTGCTTAAGATAACCTTGCAGGAGAGTCTAGATTTTTCTTTTGTAATTCTGATGTAATATATTCAAAATCTAGAGTTGTGAAAATCTAAAATAAGACATTTTTGAATATAAGGGATCCAAAGAGAAAAGA
This sequence comes from Dendrobium chrysotoxum, assembly GCA_019925795.1. Classification (NCBI taxonomy): domain Eukaryota; kingdom Viridiplantae; phylum Streptophyta; class Magnoliopsida; order Asparagales; family Orchidaceae; genus Dendrobium; species Dendrobium chrysotoxum. The sequence goes on along the minus strand of CM034300.1, from coordinate 23,880,952 downwards.
AAGTCTCTTACAGGGAGTTTCTTTTCATTTAGATATCCTTCTGGAGGAAATACCCCGAGGAGATTGAAGGAAGGAGATCGATAGAAAAACCAGAAGATAAAGATCAAGATAAAAATGCCTTGCTTTAAAATTTACGTCGTTCTATAGAAGTAGAATCCAGGTTGTTATTGATGGAGCCTGGACACCATTACATGCACTCTAGGTTGTATATTATATAGCACTTGTCATGAACTTTAGACTCTACTCTGGTTGATTTGATGTGATGATTTATTTACATTGTTTGTGCAGTAGAAATATCATGCTTTTCATTGGTTTCTTTCTTGCATGTGCATGTGCATGTGCATGAATCTCGTTAGACTCTTAAATATAAAACTTTTTTACTCGAAATTAAAATTAAAATTTTAAAAATTAAATAATTTAGAAAGATAAACGATCTAGGGAATAAGTTAGAGGTTGTCCCGGGTCGCATGCATATTATTGTATCTTTCTTTCCTTGCTCTAAAACACTTTCTCGCCTGCTGGTAGAATTTAGATAATCCGACCTATGAGAATGAGGTGCTGAACTTAGGAAAGCCTAGTCTTCTAAAAAATTATTTTTAAACTTTTTCTTAAAAATTTCAAGCATTCATGATTTGGATAATTTAACCAGCATACATTGCATTAGAAACTAACTAAAACTAAAATTTAATTGCATTAGAAGCATAATATTATTCATAAGTTCGAGGCCACTTAGGAACTTCTCTAGATGTAGGCCTCAAATTCCAAAAACTCAACCATCCACCTATCTTTCATAAAGACTGGACAGCATGGATTTTATACGACAAGGTGGTTTAGCTAGTTTTTTTTTCAGGCAAGATATAAGTACATATTGTATTAGTTAGGTTGTGGAAGTTAGTGTTGTGCATACGATATTACATCTCTTATAAATTTATGATCAAAGGCTAGCAGTACTAGTGTACTGCTGCATGCCTCATCGGCGGGGTAAGTCTTTTATTTTTCAGAGGCTATAAACCCCACCCATCTACGTCACATGGATGACGCCAGCTTCATCTTTCTCTCGTGCATGTTTAGGAGTAGTGTTTTCTTTTCCACTTTCTCTTCTTCAGATCGGCCGGGTGATGATATAATCCATATATATTGATCAAACTAAGTTAAACCTATCTTTTTCCTTGATTAGGAAGATCCTAGAAATTTTCTACGTGTCAAACCCTTCTGAGAAAATAATATAGAGTCCTTAAACGAGAGTTTTCTTAAATCAATCCTTAAGATGTAATTAACCATGGGGGCTTGCGCCCGTGAAAAATCGATCCCCATATTAAATAAAGCCCATTCGAGCTGATGTATTGGATGGGGGAAATCTCGTGACTTTGATCATGTCATGTATATTATTACCCATCGAGGTGTGTTGGTGAAATCCGCTATCCTCCATGGTTAATCATATATATGATCTCCAGGTTTGGTGCTCCTTGGTTAGGTTCCTCCCTTCCTAGCCTTTTTTGGCTATTCCACCCTTTCTCTCCTATGATATCGTCTGATGCTAATGATTGTAGTTTGTGTTAGCAGACAGTATGATGGCTTACTCCGATCCTTCTGTTATTTTTTTCTTTGGTTTGGACTAGCGGGTGACACTCCCTGAGTCCCTGCTTTCCAGCCTACCTACAGAGGATCACCTTTGGATCCTTTACTTACTCGGTGTACGTCACCCTTGGCAGGCCGACCCCCTCTGAGGTTGTCGCCTTCTCTCCCCCACAGAGGAGAGGGCGTGCAGCCATACGTCCTTTTGAACGATTAGTTGCTCGGCAACTAGGCCGGGCACCTGTTCGTCTCGTTGCTATTCATGCGCAGCCAGTGCGCCCGGTGGCTAGGCAGCCAGTGCCTAGGCCACTTCCTGTCCAGCCACTTCATCCAACGGTCAGGTGGCCAGTGCCTGTAGCTCCAATTATTTGGAAGGCTCCAGCCCCTTAGTGCCGGCAACTAGTAGTTACCCTCCGTGCTGTTCCTGTAGAGGTCCCTCGCGCTCGAGTTTTCCCTCCTTCCTCTTTGAGGAAAAGGGGTTCTCAGGCCGAGTTGCCTTCACCCCCTACTCGTCGGGTTTCCGTTTTAGCCTGGCTGTCTCACCCTGAGACTGCTGAGCAGACCCCGACGCTCCTTACTTCAGTAGCTCCTGTCCTTCCAGTCCGGTCAATTGGTACTGATGTAGCATCTTCCTCCCCTTCGGCCTTGGGAGAAGGGCCCGGAGGAATAGGAAGCCGCGTAGAAAATGGCGAATTCAGTGGCTCAGCAGAAGCCGATTCAGTAGAGGGTAGTTCCCTTGCAGTAGGAGCCAGGCCGACCGACAGTTGTTCAGATTCTCGATATTGTCGTCGCTCCTGAGATCGACGTAGTCCAGGGAGGATGCTTTTCCCCGTTAGTACATAGTGGCGATAAGGAGGACGCAGTTCGCATTGCGGCGGCCCCTCTTATCCCCACCACTCTTCCACGCGCTAAAGTCCTTAGAGACAGTGTTGCTAGGGCCCTCACTCAGAGGATCCGAAGCATTGTCCGTTCAACGTAGGGTAGAGGTCGTGTTAGCGAGGAGAGGTTACTCCACCAGATCTCTCATATGCACACCTAGTTTCAGAGGCAGTTCCTCAGGCAAAATTATCGATGGCAGAGAGGACAGCCGCCACAGCCGACTAGGACAGTTAGATCCCAGATAGGTGTCCCTACCGTTGGACGATGTCCCCGTTAGGGCGCAGTTGGAGCCTGTCCGGTCGCAGCTTAGTTCAGTCGTTGTTGTCCCCCCTACACAGTCAGATATTTCTACTGAGTCCCATCGTAGTAGGTGAGTTTGGAGGCGCCGATAGGTGGACCGACCTATTGAGACAGTGCAAATAGATGGGGCAGTTCAGCATGTTGAGCAGTTCCTTCAGGATCAGCAGCAATTCCGATGATCTGTGATGATTTAACAGATGTTGCGGATGATGTTACGGATGATAGTTCAGTGTCTATTTCTACCCCCCATAAGATCTCTTCTTCTATGGGTCCGTACATAGACACCCTTTGTCAGACATTTTCGGGTGAGAACTTACTTCAAGAAGAGTCAGATGAGGACATTCCCATTCATAGTGTCTGTCATCACGACGAGGCGTGGGTTGTCGGACGAGTAGAGAGAGTAGTACGATGGTATGAAGGAGCAAGGGGAGGCTGATGTACCTTCCGCCTCAGCACAGGATGGACCTCCCCGATCAGTGGACACAGACGTCATAGTTTTACAGTTGTAGACTAGGATGACAGAGATTGCTAGAGCCATGGCAGAAATGACTGCCTAGTTGACAGCATTGGGAGCTGTACCCCAAGTTATTGATGTAGCACTCCTATTATATCTAGAGACGAGCCAGAAGTGCCACAGATAGTAGTGCCAGAGCTTGTGAGAGTAGATAGAGTTCAGAGGGCAGTTCCAGTAGAACCCCCAGCAGTACAGTTTAGTGTGTCAATCCAGAGTTAGTTGGTTCAGTTGTCACCAGAACATATTCAGGATATGATTGCATAAGGGGTTGAGCAGGCTATCTCTTCTAGAAAGTCTGGAGAATCAGTCAATAGAGGTCATCCATACCCAATAGAGTACGAGTGGGAGCCTTACCCCGCCGGTTTTGTCCCTCCGCGTTTCTGAGTGTTTGATGGATTAGGGAACCCAAGACAGCATGTGGCTCAGTATAGGGTCATATGTTGTAACATTAGAGGGAATGATACGCTGATGTTGAGATTGTTTGTTAATAGTTTAGTAGGAGTGACATTTGAGTGGTATGCCGATCTCCCCAACGATTCAGTGCATATTTTTGCTGAGCTGGAGCAGTTGTTCATTCAGAGATTCATCAGTACTGAGTACAGGGTTACAGTTGGTGAGTTGGTAGTGACCAGACAGCATCCCCATGAGTCTCTACTTAACTATATCGTTAGGTGGAGGAACCTTAGTCTTCAATGCGAACCTCAGTTGCAGGAGCAGCATGCAGTTGAGATTCTGTTGAAGAATATAGATGATCCTATCGCTCCGTACCTGAAGGGTTTTAGCATTTGAACCTTTCAGAAGTTAACCAATGTCACTAGTTTGCAAGACAGCATACCCGCTGTAGTCCCTCCTAAGGTTGAGAGACAACCCTAGACCTTAAAGGCAGAAGTTTTTAGGGGCACCACCTCCTAGGAAGGTGGAGGTGCACAGTACTTATAAGTCTCAGGATAGAGGCAAGAGACTCATGATCAGTTCAGTACCATAGCGGTCACCACCACCGCCATCACGGCCATAGTTTCAACCACGGCCATAGATGTCACCACCGGCACAGCCTCCAGTACAGTTTCAGCCACGACCACCGACTCAACAGTTTAAACCCTCCTATAGGACTCCAGAGAGTCAACAGTACCTACAGGAGAAGCTTAGCAAGAAATATCTCTTTAAAATGGAAAGTGTAAAGAAGATTTTTAAATTCCTTGTTAAGAAAATTTTTTTGTCATTTACCACCAACAGGAAAGTGGAAGAGGAGGGTCAGACAGATCACCCATTATACTGTCCGTTCCACAGGCACATTGGTTATGTTATTAAATATTGCTATGTATTCAAAGATAGGGTGGAGAGCCTTATGGCTAATGGGGAGATTCACCTACAGGACAATGATTTGGTACAGCCCCGAGGCAAGGTTGCTCGGATAGTTCAGATGATTACAGGCTCCAGTCAGGGTGACAATCAGTGTGGTGGCCAGAGCAGTGATTGTAGAGCACCCCTTAGTTCTGGAGAGAAGTGGAAGCTTGCACTCTCTCAAGATAAGTGATATGATCAAACTAGCAGTCCAGAGTTCAGAGACAGTTGAGCATCTTTCTAGTACAAGAAGTAGGAGAAATGTGCTCAGTAGGCACTACAACAGAAGAAGAAAAAGAAACTGGCGAAGTAACTGGGCTGGCAACTGTCGACTTGGCCTATAGAGGCCTGCTCTCAACTGCCTCTAAACTTTGAACTGCTCCTCTGATCATACCCCTTGTCTTGCAAGAGAGTGCAAGCTGTTACTCCACTCCAGAGCTAAGGGGTGCTCTACTATTACTACTCTGGCCACCACACTGACTGTCACCCTGATTGGAGCCTGTAATCATCTGAACTAGCTGAGTAACCTTGCCTCATGACTCTACCAAATTGTTGTCCTATAGGTGAATCTCCCCATTAGCCATAAGGGTCTCCACCCTGTCTTTGAACACATAGCAATCTTCAATAATATGACCAATGTGCTTGTGAAATGGACAGTACAATGGATGATCTGTCTGACCCTCCTCTTCCACTTTCCTATTGGTAGAAAATATCAAAATATTTTTCTTAACAAGAAATTTAAAAATCTTCTTTAAACTCTCTCTTAAAGGGATATTCCTTGTTAAGCTTCTCCTGTAGGTACTTTTGACTCTTTGGAGTCCTATAGGAGAGTCTAAACTGTTGAGTCGGTGGTCGTGGCTGAAACTGTACTGGAGGCTATGCCGGTGGTGGCATCTATGGTCGTGGCTGATACTGCGGCCGTGATTGGGGTGGTGGTGGCCGCTGTGGCACTAAACTGACCATGGCCCTCTTGCCCCTATCCTGAGACTCATAAGTATTGTGCACCTCCATCTTCCTAGGAGGCGGTGCCACTAAAAATTCCTGCCTTTGAGGTCTACGCGGGAGTTAACTCTCAACCGTAGGAGGGACTGCAGCGGGTATGCTGTCCTGCAAACTAGTGACCTTGGTCAACTTCTGAAAGGTTCGAATGCTAAAACCTTTCAGGTACGGAGCGATAAGACCATCTATATTCTTCAACAGAATCTCAACTACATGTTGCTCCTGCAACTAAGGTTCGCACTGAAGACTAAGGTTTCTCCACCTAACGATATAGTTAGGTAGAGACTCGTGGGGACGCTGCCTAATCACTACCAACTCATCAACTGTAACCTTGTGTTCAGTACTGATGAATTTCTGAATGAACAACTGCTCCAGCTCAGCAAAAGTATGCACTGAATCGTTAGGGAGATCGGTATACCACTCAAATGTCACTCCCACTAAACTACTAACAAATAGTCTCAACATCAGCACATCGTTCCCTCTAATGTTACAAAATATGGCCCGATACTAAGCCACATGCTATCTTGGGTTCCCTAACCCATCAAACACTCGCAAACGTAAAAGGACAAAATTGGCGGGTAAGGCTCCCGCTCGTACTCTAACGGGTACGAACGACCCCTACTGACTGAATCTCCAGAATTTCTAAAAAAGATAGCTTGCTCAACCCTCTGTGCAATCATATCCTGAATCTGTCCTGGAGACAACTGAACCAACTGACTCTGGACTGGCATACTAAACTATACTGCTGGGGGTGCTACTAAAACTGTCCTCTGAACTCTATCTACTCTCACAGGCTCTGACACTACTATCTGTGACACTGCTGGCTCGTCTCTAGATGTAGTATGAGTACATATATCCAAAACCTGGGGTACAGCTCCCAATGCTGTCAACTGGGCGGTCATCTCTGTCATGGCTCTAACCATCTCTACCATCCTAGTCTGCAGCTGTAGAACTGTGACGTCTGTGTCCACTGACCAGGGAGGTCCACCCTGTGCTGAGATGAAAGGTACATCAGCCTCCCATTGCTCCTCCATACCATCGTATGGCTCTCTCTACTCGTCCGACAACCCATGCCTCATTGTGACGACACAGACACTGTGAATGGGAATGCCCTCATCTGACTCTTCTCTAAATAAGTCCTCACCGGAGAATGTCTGACAAAGGGCGTCTATATACAAACCCATAGGAAAAGAGATCCTATGGGGATAGGAACAGACACTGAACTATCAACCGAAATATCATCCGCAACATCTGCTAAATCATCACAGATCATCGAAATTGCCGCTAATCCTGAAGGAACTGCATCAACATGCTGAACTGCCCCATCTATCTGTACTGTCTTGACAGTTCGGTCCACCTGTCGGCATCTCTAAACCCACCTACTGCGACGGGACTCCGTAGAAACATCTGACAATGTAGGGGGGACAACAACGACTGAACTAAGCTGCGGCCGGACATGCTCCAGCTACGGGCGACGTTCGTGACGATGGGGACGTCGTTCAACAGCATGGACACCTGTTTGGGATCTAACTGTCAGAACTGCTCTAATCGACTGTGGCGACCTCTGCCACCTGTAACTCTGCCTGAGGGACTGCCTCTGAAAATGGGTGTGCACCTAAGAGATCTGACGGAATAACCTCTTCTCACTAACACGACCTCTACCCCGCATTGAACGGACAATGCTTTGGATCCTCTAAGTGAGGGCCCTAACAACATTGTCTCTAGGGACTCTAGCGAATGGAAGGGTAGTGGGGACAAGAGGGGCTGCCGCAATGCGAACAACGTCCTCCTTATTGCCACTATGTACTAACGGGGAAAAGCGCCCTCCCTGGACTGCGTCGATCTCAGGAGCGACGATAATATCGAGAATCTGAACTATCAGTGGACGTGACTCCAACTGTAAGGGAACCACCCTCTGCTGAACCGGCTCCTACTAAGCCACTGAATCTGCAATCTGCTGCGCGGCTGCCTCAGACGCAACCAAACATAACCTCCTGTTCCCATTCCTTCGGGCCCTTCTCCCAAGGCCGGAGGGGGAGGAAAACGCTACATCAGTACCAACTGATCAGACAGGAAGGACAGGAGCTACTGAAGTAGGGAGCATCGAGGTCTGCTCAGCAGTCTCAAGGTGAGACAGCCGGGCAAAAACGAAAACTCGACGAGTAGGGGGTGAAGGCAACTCAGCCTGAGCACCCCTTTTTCTCGAAGAGAAAGAAGGGAAAACTCGAGCGCGAGGGACCTCCACCGGAACAACAGGGAGGATAACTACTGATTGTCGGCGCTGAGGGGCAGGAGCCGTCCAAACAACTGGAGCTACAGGCACCGGAGTAAGCCATCTGACCGTTGGATGAACTAGCTGGACAGGAAGTGGCCTAGGAACTGGCTGCCTAGCCACCAGGCACACTGGCTGCGCACGAACAGCAACAGGACGAACAGGTGCCCGAACTAGTTGCCAAGCAACTGGTCGTTCAAAAGGACGCATGGCTGCACGCCCTCTCTTCTATGAGGGAGAGAAGGCGACAACCTCATAGGGGTTCGGCCAGCTAAGAGCGACATACGTCGAGTCAGTAAAGGATCCAAAGGTGATCCCCCCACAAGTAGGCTGGAAAGCAGGGACTCATGGAGTGTCACCAGCAAGTCCGAACCAAAGCAAAAAGTAACAGAAGGATCGGAGTAAGCCATTGTACTGTCTGCTAACATAAACTACAAGCATTAGTATCAGATGATATCATAGGAGAGAAAAGGAGGACAAAGGGTGGAATAGCCAAAAAAGGCTAAGAAATGAGGAACATAACTAAGGAGCACCAAACCCGGAGTACACACGAGTAAAAAACTTTTATTCTTAAGAGCTAACGAGATTCAGGCACATGCACATGCAAGAAAGAAACCTATGAAAAGCATGATATTTTTACTGTGCAAACAATGTAAATAAATCATCACATCAAATCAACCAGAGTAATGTCCAAAGTCCATGACAAGTGCCATATAATATATAACCCAGAGTGCAGAAAAGTAATGGTGGTCAGGCTCCACCGACAACCTGGATTCTACTCCTATAGAACGATGCAAATATTAAAAAAAATGCATTTTTATCCTAATCTTCGTCTTCTGGTTCTTCTATCGGTCTCCTTCCTTCAACCTCCTCATGGTACGTCCTCTAGAAGGATATCCAAATGAAAAGAAATTCCTTATAAGAGATTTTCTTTTCTCTTTGGATCCCTTATATTCAAAAATACCATATTTTAGATTTTCACAACTCTATATTTTGAATACATTATATCAGAATTAAAAAAAGAAAAATTCAGACTCTCCTATAAGGTTATCTTAAGCAATTATAATTAAACATCTCAAGCAGTTATACAATGAAATGAAAATACTCAAACCAGTCACACTTGACCATGCTCTTACTTATTTGGGGACTAAGCAGCTGAAACACTTGTAGCAATTATATTTTTATTTATCTATTTTTAGCCCCTTTTTTAGCCCTATATAAGCATAGTCACCTGCAGAAAATATCATAAGTATCAAAATCGCTCCTAACCTATGGGTAATCTATCACTCATCACATCACAGAGAAGATACAATAACTAAAATCATCATCACAAAAATCATCATAGAAAACTAAAACAACCAATACACATTTTACATGCAAATCGCCACATCACATAGGAAGAGAAAAAAAGAAAATATCAGCCTAACTTAGAATTAAAAGTCGTGTCCTAACAAACAGATCTATATGTGTGTAACAGGCTGTGTAGTTCGGGTATGTCCTATGTAGGATAATTATTCAAATTATTTGTAATTTGATTTGTTAAAAGGTCAAAAGAAAAATTTTAGTTTAAATTTAAGTATTAATATTTTAAGGTTAATTTTAAGAGTTTTATTTTTAGTGTTTAGTTAATTACTATTTTTGTTATTCATCGAGGCCGTGAGGTTTATTTTACCCTCCTCGGGGCTAACTTAATAGCCTCGTAGACCTGGGTTACCCAATAGTAACCAATTTTGTTAAGTTAATTTAGTTGGTTGGAAAATTAAAAGAAAGATAGATTAAATAATTTATTATCAGGTTAGAGGATTGATTTAATTAAGTTTACTATCAAATGATTCATGGCATTATGCCATCAGGTTCGAGATGCAGGCCTCCTTAGGACACTTAGCCCCGCAGCTTGAAATAGTCCATCCTAAAAACTCAGTTGATATAGTTATATTAAGAGTTTTATTTGGTTAAATCATTAACAATCAATTGATTTTAATGTTTTGAAACTCTATTGAATCCATTCGTGGCGTTATGCCGTCAAGCTCGAGGTCCAGGCCTCCTTAGGACACTTAACCCCGCAGTCTGAAGTAGTTCATCCTAAAACTTCATCTTTGGAGGACTTGTTATGTATTAAAGGAGTTGGTTGATTGATTTTAAAAGATTAGTTAATGATTTGATTAAGTTTTAGGTGAGTTATTGGATTTTAAGATTTCGGTTATGATTAAGCTTTTAATAGGTTTCTTATGTTGTTCACTTAGTTACATAGGTTCTAATTTATTTTTTGCATTCAATATTAGAGATATTTTATATTATGAGTGTAACTAATTATAAGATAATTTGATGAAATAGAGTTTGATCTTTAGAAGTCTCTTCATTTAACATGTTTTAGTTTGAGTTTATTATTTTTGATTTAGCTTATGTCTTTCAAGTTTAGTTTTATTGAAATGTGATTAATAGATTAATTAAATTTAGTTCAAGTTTATGTTCAAATTCGTCTTTTAGTGGTTATATGTATTATTAATAATTTAGTTAACAAAAGTTAAGTATTTTATGCCTTCTTATCCAAGTTATTATTGATTTATTAAGAGGTCTTTTAATTATTGATTGATTGTTGCTTATGGTTAATCAATTTAGGTTAACGACACACATTAATTCTAAGGTGGAATGTCACTATATTTTTTATGTTTAGTATTTCTATTCTAAGAGAACATGCATCTTAAGTCTATGTTATCTAAAATACCATCCATAATTTTTATCCTTAAGCGTCACTAAAGTTATGGGACAAAAAAGAATTTATTTCTAACACTTTGGACATACATATGTATAAATAAATTTAGGGGTCTAAAAATAAATAAAATTAGTCTAATAAAATTGAAGTTGCTACACGGTCCTAAGGTTAGGAAGCGTGCAACCAGAAGGGCTCCTAAGGGCTTTCTAAGTTTTAAGAAACTTACTAAACTGGAGGCTATGATCCGGTGGTTCCACCAGTAGCACCCCACAGGAATGAATGGGGGCAACTGATGCTCGGATCCGTTTGTCAAAGCTCCTTCGTCTAGTGCTCCAAGAATCCTTCTCATTTGCTTCCCCAAAAGTACCTCGCAAGAAATCACAGAAAAGAAAGGAAAGGTTGTGTTAGAGCAAATTAATATTAAATATATAAATAATTAAAATAAAATGCAACTAAAATAATAAAATACCCTTTTTCGAGCTTGGACGCTGGCTTGGTTATTCATTCCTTGGAATTTCGGACTTTTGAAACATTACATTTCGTCTTAAGGCACAAGTAGTATGAAAAGAAAGAAATTGAGGGGGGAGGGAAAGAGAGCTAGAACTTCACTTTCCAATGCACTTGCTAATATCACTTTCCATAAAAGACTCAATCAAGTAGAGGAGAAAGCATAGAAATATTTCATCATCCATGAACTTCTACGGCTAAACATACTTTTAACAATATGAATTGTTTTGAATCTATGACACACATGATCAATTTCCAAAGAGTTTCCAACCTCCGCACTATATGCTACCAAAAGCTTCAAAGGAAGCCTTAACTTAAATTTATAAACATGTTTTTATGCCAAAATATATAATGTTGCAAATCAAGAGCTCATCACATGGAATAACTAATGGAGAGATAAAAAAGATGTTTTGGAGTGTCATAAGAAAAGCTTTGAATACATGACAAAATACTTCTCTCAATTCCACCATAAACATCATAATGAGATCACAAACTCGTGAGAGAGAGGACTGAAACCATTTCTCCAAAGTCATATAATTTTTCATCAGAAAATAACTCGTAAAGCTTTCCAATCATCAAACAACTCATGAAGCTCTCCAACAAGTCATAAAATCTTTTAACATAGGGTGAATCATAAAGCTTCCCGACATAAAACAAACCAAAGCTCTTTCAAGCATAATACAAGCCATAAATCTTTTAAATCATGAGGTAATTTATAGAATTTTCCAACAAAATGGCAATTTTGCAAGGCCTTCTACCATAAAGCACATCGCCAAATTTTCCAACATAAAGTAGCTCATAAAACCTTTCCAATCACAATGACTAAAATGACTTTCCCTATAAAATTCAAACAAGTAAAAGGGAAATCAAGATTTAAGAAAAATAACATAGAAGCACTTCATCATCAACCATAATTCCTTGGAACCAAACATGCCTCCAACCCACTTATTTACTCCAATTTAACTTTTAAGCCAAATACAAATAAGAGAAAGAAGGTTTTGATAAAAGCTCGCTTCACCTCAAAAAGAACTTAAGAAACCTTTCCAAAACCTAAATAAAAAAATCTCCAACACAAAGCATGCATCAAACCAAATCTGATTCTCAAATAAAACTTCTCACATATAAAGTAATTCATGAAACTTTCTTACACAAGACCACTCATAAGACTTTCTAACATAAAACAATATATCCAACTTTTCATCACAAAGCAACTTTCTAATATGAAACCGCTCTTGAAATTTCTCCCACATAAAATAATTTCCAATGATAAAAAAAAAATTTTGAAACTTTTCCAATATAAGACATTTTCTTTAGAATCATAGGTCAACTCTTAAAGTTTTTCCAACATTTCTCCAAAAAGCAAGGCTTATGAGAAAACTTATAAATGCTTACAAGTGAAAGAGGAAGTATATGATTGCTCTCCCACATTCATCTCCAAGATAGTTTGGAACATAAAGCAAATGAAAACTTGCATCTAGTTCATTTCCAAAATAGCCTGGAACATAAAACAAGTGAAAATCTGCATCAAGTTTGCTTCTAAAAAAACAGTTTGGAACCCAAATCAAATCAAAATCTGTATTTATTTGTTTCCAAAAATAGTTCGGAACCCAAATCCAATCAAAATATGCACTTATTTGTTTCCAAACATAGTTTGGAACCCAAACCCAATCAAAATCTGCACTTATTTGTTTCCAAAAATAATTTGGAACTCAAATCCAATCAAAATCTGCACTTATTCTCGCGCAATGTCATTACAAAAGAAAATCAAGAGCTTAAACATTCAAGGATAAACATAAGCTTCGACTCCATAGATTGACTACAAGTGTTTAGAAGCTCTATATTATCTTTAAGCTACCATGCCAACAACAATTCCAAGAAAAGTTTTAACTCAAATTCATAAACTCGCTTTTGTATCAAAAATACCATGCTTTGCCAAAAATTTGTAATCCATAATGCATTTGTGGCTCATGACAGCCTATCAAGCCTTCTCTAATAACTAAGAAACATCTCCCTCAAACCAACAAATATGGATAACATCCAAGGGATAACAAAACTTCATAAGCATAAAGAAACGCCAACCATGTCGAAATCCATAGAGAACAAAGTCCAAAACAGCTCATGGAATGCAAAAAAAAGTCTATTTAGATGCTTATGTTGAGTGGGGGATTTGAAAGAAATCAATGATTTGCAAACTACTTTCTAAAACTCATAAAATTTTGTAACATAGAGCAACATCACGAAACCCTCTAATATAAAACAAACTTTAAAACTTTTCAAATACAAAAATATTTTTAACATAAAACCACTTTTAAATCTCTTCCTCACATAAAGCAAATATTAGAACCCTTCCAACAAATTTTCACCTCTCATGTTATATGCCACCATAGATTTTTTTTTTTAAACAAGGGACTCATGAACCTCCCAACATAAAGCTCATAACCCCTTTCAAAGCTCAAAGAGAACTATTCCAATAAGGAGAACATATGACTTTGTATTGAATCAAATTGAACTTGCAAATGAATCATGAAACACATGAAAGTTTTCCGATCTCATTGTGATATATCAAGTAACAAAATGATCTCATGAAACGAAATATAATTATGCATACTAATCCTCACCAAATACCCAAAAGCTTTCATCCATATGTTAAATATGCACATAACCCACACCATACTCCAACAAAATATCATTAAGATTTATGAGAGAAAACAAAAGATTAACATACCTTCTTGAAACCAATGAAATCTATAAGTAAATGATGACTAATCAAGGCTTTAAAGGAGAAAAGCCACTTAACCTCTATTCATCAAATAAACACACCAAAGCCAAACAATAACACAAAGTGGTCACCATTTAAACTTTTACATGACATAGGAGTATAAACTTGTATTCAAACTCCTTCATTCCAAGCAAGATCTCCTTGAGACATTTTATCGAACAACTAACATGCAATACTATAGGGGTTCATAGAACCACTCAATATGAGGGTCATGCTTTATACCCTAGAGAAAGGAAGATTTATCCACATGCTTATTTAAACTCATCACGATATAATCTACACAAAGCTCACTAAGATCTTTAGAACGAAGGAGAACATTATTAAACCATAGTCCCTTAAACAAACATGTTAAAATATAATCATGGCATTTTGAATTGCTCAACGCAATATACATAAGGCATGCTCATCCATGGCTTAACATAACATGTACCATTGTCTAATAACTACAAAGTACAACAATCTTTTATAAGCAACAATGATACAAAGGTCTTCATAAGATCTCATGGTTTAAACAATCCTCTTCATAAAGTAAACTTTACTCCAAACAAATCTACACACATTATAGTTATTTATGCAAGACAAACTTTGCTTTGAACCAATCAAGTCTATTCCACCATGGTAATGAGAAAGATTAAGTGAAAGAGAAAGGGAGAAGGAAAGAAAAATCTGGGAGGAGAAGAAAAGAAGAGAAGAAGAAATAGAGAGGGAGGAAGAAAAATGTGGAGGAAGAAGGAGAAGAGAAGAAAATCAGTGAATGAGAAAAGAAAAGGAGGAGGAGGAGGAGGAGGAGGAGAAGAGAAGAAAAAGAAGAAGAAGAAGAAGAAAAACAAGAAGAAGAAGAAGAAAAAGAAGAAGAAGGAGAAGAAGGAGAAAAAAGAGATAGAGAAGAATAAGGAGGAGAAGAAATTACCTTGCGGAGAGAGGTCAGCCGGTAGCTAGGGAAGGAGGTCAATAGAGGGGCCTCGGCCTTGTTGGTCGCACGAGAGAGAGGAGAGGTGGTGGGGTCTCGGCCCTTGTCCGAACAAAGGGAAACGGAGAGAGAGAGGGGCAGAACTTCCACACAGAGAGTCGAGAGAGTGAGCGAGAGCTAGTGGCCTGCGAATGGAGGGGGTCTCGAATGGTATTCAATTGAAGGGAAGTCGTATACTTGAGCGACTATCAAAGAACGCGAGGACTAAAGTGACGACTCGCTGCCATTCTCTGCCGCAATAAGATTTCTGCGGGCGATCTCTGTCGAAGCAGCCAAAGTCAAAGAAAAAAAAAAGGCGGGGCAAGTAGCGATAATGATTAAGAAGAGGAGTGATCGGAGCCGTTGATTTTGAATAGATGGTCGGTAGCTGATTTGAGCCCAAATTGGGTTCAATTCGACTCAATTTGAGTTGATTTGAGCTCAAATTTTTTTATTAAATTTCTTTTGACAAAATTGAGCCCAAATCGGCACTAATTTGAGTCAAATTAAACCCAACGAGGCTCCAATCAAGTCGCTCGAATTTGATTAAACATAGTCGGGTCCGATTCGATTCAATTCGAGTTCGATTTGAGTTCAATCGGGTTCAATTGAGCCAATTTAATAAAATTGGACTCGAATCAACGCAATTGAACATGAATCAATGCCGATTTGAATCAAATTAGGCTCGACGCAGTTCAATAGAGTCGATCAAACACGCTCGAGGGGAAAACATACGAAAATCGAGGTCAACACCATGTTACAAGATGATTTCCATAAGCCAAACTAGCCTTTTGTTTCAAAATTTCTTCAATCATGCATTTATATGGGAAAGTATTTGGTTCTCCCCATTGATCACCATAATGATTTCACTACTCACATTTTAGAGAAATTGGCAGTGATATGCGAGATGCCTACTCGTAAGATGTCTCTATCAATCATGTGTCAAGGATTTCAACACCAGTTAATTAACTTCCAGTATCACAGCAAATCTTTTCTTTTCCATTCTATCACAAAAATGGCACCATTTACAGCTATTACTTTAAATTGAATTTTTGGTCTTAAATTAATAAAAGTATTATCAAAGGCATATGTAGCATCATCTTCTAGATGAAAAATGCATAAAAAGCTACAGAAACAACACAACCTTTTAATAGTGCTTTCACTCGTAATCTTGCTAAGAAATAAAGAAATATTAATGTAGAATAACATCCTGGTGCATAAGTCAATGATAAGAGCAGAAACCAAGCCACATTGTCACCTTGCATGAGCTTTAAAATAATTTTATTCTAATAATTAATGTAATTTTTAAATGCAAGGTGGTTAGATAATGCTTGGCCATCCCTCATAGAATGAAATCAAAACTTTGCCAGCAACATTTCCCAGATCAAGATTCAAATCCCACGATTCAATACGCCTCCACCAAATCAAGACTTGATATTTGGATTTTTCACAGTTTAACGAGTGGTTTGATCACATAAAACAGCGGCCTTCCGATGACCCGATTAGGAAAGTAGATGCATTAGATTTGACTTATGTTGAGAAAGGTAGTGGGAAACCTAAAAAAACTTGGTTAGAAAAAATTAGAAATGACCTTTCTTTATTAGATTTAGATGATAATGACTCTTAACAGGCACAATGATGAAAAAGGATTCATGTAGCCGACCCCATATATTGGGATAAAGGCTTCTTCTTGTTGTTGTTGTTGATGATGTTGTTGTACAGTTTAACGAGTAGTTGTAACCAACTTCTCCATGCAAATCCATGAAACGACTGTTGGCTATCTCTTTGGGTTCAATTTTGTTAATTGTTTCCATGGTTGGAATTTGATGTACACTTTAAATAGACTCTTATGCATGTATACGTAGATTCGGTTAATTCAACTGGACAGACTTCCTCCCTTGCATGCATGTGGAAGGCTTGTTGGCTGAAACCTTGAAAGTCCATTGGTGAGGATTTGTTTTCATCTACCCTCTTAAACCCTACCTCAAGTTTTGATGTCACCTCTCCCTGTATTATTACAAGTCCTAAACTCCATTACAGCTCTTAGCCTCAACCCCCTCAACCAAATCCCAACTTTTGGAGTTATCAGGTTTAGACAAATTAAACCCTAGTCCACCACCATACCCCTCTTCCAAGCCTAAACTCATCTGCCCTCTTATTCCTAAATCCGAACCCACCATTGAAAGCTCTAGGCCACTCCCAATACAATCAAAATCGAGCCCATCACCTCACCTAAAACTCCGCAAATAAATCTCATGATCCCATATCCTTTGGCCACCTCTCAAAACCCCACAAGAACAAATCCTAGTGACACCAAATCACTTCAAAGGCTTCCTATACATCACCTTACACCACTAGAAAGAGAGGCTTCCAATCCACACAAAGTACAATACATTAAACCAACATTATCAGCCAATTGATTTCAGTTTCTTAAGATAGTTCCCTGCAACGCTAAGACCCAAGCTTCTAACATTTTGTTAAATAAAAATAAAATAAAATTAAATAAAAACATAAACTGTCTTACACGATACAATCAGTTATAGCCAAATACAATATTTTGAAACGAGAAACTTTGCACAACTGCAGAAAATTAGCACAAGTTGGAATATTTCGGGTTTGCAGCATATGATAGCACAAGTGAATCAATAAAAGCGGCATCTTTCTGCACAACTGCAGAAAATTATAAAAGTTGTACATAAACCAAATAAATAAGATAATTAGCTAATTAAGTATTCATTAAATACATTTCCATTAAGAGAAACAACAATAACATCAAACCTTTATCCCACTATGTGGGGTCAGCAACATGAATCCTTATTCTCCATTGTGTCCTGTTAAGAGTCAAATTCTCATCTAAATCTAATAAATAAAGGTCATTTCTAATATTTTCTAACCAAGTCTTTTTAGGTCTACCTATACCTTTCTTAACATATGTCAAATCTATTACATCTACTTTCCTAACCGGGTCATTGGAAGGCTGTCGTTTTATGTGACCAAACCATCCAAGGCAACTCTCTCTAATCTTATCTTCCACTGGAACTACTCCAACCTTTTCATGTATATGCTCATTTCGTATCATGTATCTAAGAGTAAGGTCACTCATCCAAATGAGCATCCTCATCTCTGCAACACTTAACTTAATATTATGCTTCTCTTTTAATGACCAACATTCTGCACCATAAAGCATTGCAGGTCTCACCACCATCTTATAGAATTTTCTCTTAAGCTTGAGGGAGACTTTTCTATCACACAACAAGCCTGATGCATTCCTCCACTTCAACCATCCAACTTGAATTCTACTAATAATATCCCCATCTATTTTACCATCACTTTGAACAATAGACCCAAAATATCTAAAACATGTACTCTTATTAATGATTTGATCGCCCAAAGTCACAATCCTCCACTAGATCTATTATTACTAAAATTACACTTCATATATTCAGTTTTAGATCTACTCAAATACAAGTATTTAGACTCTAAGGTTGACCTTTATAATTCAAGTTCTTAATATAATTATAAATAATTTTTAATATTTATATATTTTAATTTCTAAAATAATGTAATAATTAATTTTAAAATTATTTGATATTATTAAAATAATTTAGTTAGATTTCATTAGACTTTATTTTAGTAGAAATTTTGGACGAACTTGAAGCTCACTTTAATAGTTTGGACTTTGGACCACAAACATATTCAACCAAGCCTTACCCAACTTGATAGATACTCTAAAATAGGATCTATATAATATTTTTTATTTTGCATCGTGCCTTATGCATCATGGCTCCAAGGGAAACTTTGCACCGTGATGCGTCATTCGTCGTTGACAAGTATGGTTTGGTCATAAGTGTAATACATTCGTTTCCATCCGTACTAGAATCACTGCTTTTCGTATCATCAGCTTTTAAAGCAATTGTCTTCTCCTTCTTTCGTTCACCTATATCTACATTTCTTTGACTGATTTTTTACTCGTGGGCAATTAAAAAAACAAGTACATTTTTAATAAAATAAGAACTTAAATTTTTAGATTTAGAAATCTTAGTAACATTGGCATTCTAAGATTTAGGTAAACAACTCAAGATTTTATTCAATTTTCAGCATTGGAGATGTCTCTACCTAAAGCATGTAATGATATAATTATTTTTATGAACCTAATATATATGTTTGAAATAGATTCGCTAGATTGCAAGCGAAATAATTCATAGTCATGTATAAGTATATTTATACAGGATTATTTTACTTCATTAATTCATTCATATGTTATGCATAACCTATCCCAAATTTCTTTACCACTAATACAAGTAGACACTCACATGTAATTTTTAGTTTTTAAAGCATAGAAAAAGCAATTAAGATATTTAGCATTCAGTTGAGCAAGATCACGTTTATATATATTCCATTTAAAAAACAATATTTCTATCTTAGCTCCATTAACAATTCTAAAAGGCAAAGAATAACTAATATGAATCATGTGCCACATAAGAAAATCAATAGATTGTAAAAGGTTGATATTTGAATCTTCCACACATTAAAAAGAAATATTATAAAAAAGTGGTGGTTGGATAATAGATATCCTTCCGAGGTATTTCTATTTCTAAAGTCTGTCATATCGATCTACTCAAGGTGTTAAAACTAACTAATGTGAGAACTCTACTCTAATACCACTTGAAAGTGCTTATTGCGCACCAAAAGGAACATTAATTGATTTTTTTAAATCTTTTACATAAAATTAGAGTAATATGCAGAAGCTTTAAGAAAATAAAACTTTAAAATAAAAAACCAAAAACAAATATTTTTTATTTTTAAACTTTTTAGAAAATAAAATATTTTTCTTTATTTTTTAATTTCAAGCAAAAGCTCAATCAGAAATTTATCAATCATAGTGTTCACAAAGATAAGCAAAACAAATCAAAACTCACGAAAATAAATACAAGAAAGTAAGAGAAAAATGCAAAACAGATTTTTATAGTAATTTGGTTGAAATCAACATGCGTCCACTCCCTAAAAATCCTCCTCTTTGGGTATTACACTATATCACGCTCCTTTAACACTAAATCAGGCAGAAAAATCCTCCCCTACTAGGTGGAGAATGACCTTTACAAACTCTTCTAGTCCCTGAAGAATCTCCCTCCCTCATCCTCCCGAAACAGCCGACATGTGGCTCCCTCATTTTGCTCCTCACGCAACGAAGATGTCACTCCCTCCTTCTACTCCTCATACGGCGAAGATGCCACTCCCTCCTTCTGCTCAACACACAGCAGAGATGCCAACTCTCCTTGTGTTCCTTATAATTATAGAGATGTCGCTCCCTCCTACTCCTCGCACGGCAGAGATGCCAACCCTCCTTTTGCTCCTCGCAATGGCAAAGATGTCGTCCCCTAGCCTCCTCGGCTAGTAAATCTTTCGCCCAAAGATTTTCCCCAGTGCTCTTCTCCAAGAGCTCCACAACAATAATACGGAAGAAAAAAGGTGCTGGCTGACAAGAACAATCAGGTGAAACCCTAACATCCCTTGACACTTTCAAGAAAAACTCTCCCTCAACCTCACCTCCTCTATCTCCCAAGTAGTTTGGACACTCTCTTACAAGCAAGGAGACTCCCTCTCCTTCTCTAAAGCACTCTTCCTAAAAAAACGTCTCTGATTATTCAACCTTAGGCCTTAAGTCTTCTGTGAAATTAATAAAGTGGACTATTTAAATAAAATCTAATTTTCAAATTAAAGTTTCTAATCGTACAGTGCGATATACTCGGATCGTATAGTCCAATTAGTTCAATTCCCATCAAAGATCATCCTGTATGATACAGTCGTACAGTATTAGTTATATCGAATTAAGGATCATAGAGGATGAACCGATGTTCGATTTGCTAGCTCTATATTTAATCGACCTATATGATACGAATCATACAGTACGATCATTAATTAAGATTTGATCCTAATTCGATCCTTTAATCAACAGGATAAAATTAGGTAGTAATTATTAATGTTCTTACAATACGAATGACTTCGTATATTATGATCATTTCAAATTTTAAAATTACCTAATATTAATAACATAGATTCAATGGAGAGGTTTTATCAAAATAATTGATTATCTTGTACGATTAAAGGTCGTACACTATGATTAATTATAACTCAATTTGATTTATCTCATTTAATTGAATACTTGAATTAATTTCTGGTTTAACAAATTATACAGTATGATTGAGATCGTATTGTACGATTAAACTGAGACTTCAAGTATTTAATTTTCATCTCCCTCGTGAGTATATGCTCGGTTGTCTAGCCAACATACATATAATACATAAAATGACTTAAGAAAAAAAGAAAAGTATAGACTTCATTATAATAAACGAACTCAGACCTCAACATTATACTATCTTGAGTTTGATTCTTTAACTCGGCTTGGTGTATGCTATATCTAAAATAATTAGCAACATAAAAAAAACATGCAATGTATATAAAGTAGGAACAAGTAAGCAATCACACTAATAATATTTGTAATCATCAAAACACTAGCTTGGGCTCTCAAATTTCAACAACTCAATCATGGACACTCACAAGGGAGTGAAAGTAGGATAAGACGGCGATCGATGGGCAGCTTCTTAGTGGTCTGAGCGAAAAGTGAGAGGAGGTTTCCCCACACTTGGCACTGGTGGTCCCACTATATTAAGGGCCTAGGATGCGGTAGTGTCCTCTGGCACTCAAGGTGATGGTGGCCATATAGTGGTCGAGGTCTTTAGTCTTCGGTCCCTCTTATCCCTGAGACAAAATCTTTCTCCATCTCTTCCTCGCTACTTCTCTCTCCTTATAGTGGTCATGTGGGAGCTAGTGCTCAAGGAGTATTCGGCCACCCTGTTGTATTCTTCAGTTTTAACATAGTTGTTCGCTAACTCCAACAGCTCACCATGCATATTTAGCTACTATAAGCCGAGTGCATACCTGAATGGACCCTCTATCAATCCTTGGGACAAAGCGACATGGGGAACTATAGGCTCAAGGTCTTTCACTTCCAATATATTTCTCTAGAACCTCACTATGAAGTTCATCAATGACTCCCCTGGCTCCTATCTCTTCTTCAATAGAGCTTAAGAGCTCTTTTGCAGCTTCTGGGCGCTGGCAAATTGGGTCACGAATATTCTCTTGTACTTAGAAAACAAGGCGATCACTCCTAGGGGCAGGCAAGTGAACCATCTTAGGGCCGACTCCCGAATTGTGGTGAATAAGAGCCAACACTTAAGGGCATCATGAATATCCAACATATAGGTCTCTGACTCAAAAGTTGTCACATGGCCCATGAGAATAGTCTTGCTTATATACGACTCCAAGTGAGGTACTTTAAACTTCAAAGGCGACCCTTGCCTCAGTGATTGCCTTGGATAAGGTATTGGTGACTTCAGGCTCTTCTCTTATAATCCAGCTGGGGAACAATAGTCTTCATCACTCGTCGAAGTGCGAGCGCAGTCGAGGATGGGTGTCAAAGTTAGCGCTCTCTCCAGGTGCCTATAGCAAGCTTCCGAGTCAAGAGATCCATCAAGAATGTTGTGAACTCAAACTCGCCTCTAGAGGCCGCCTAAAGTGTCTTGGATTGTCTTCATAAGTCATTCCTCCATCTATTATAAGTCGCAATGGATAGTGAATTCACTATTCTTCATATTCACTGAAGATTCTTGCTAAAATTACTCGTTTTGCAAGGCCTGTTTTCTTGTCACTGGCATCAATCCACTCTCATTGCATCTAAGAGTATGTTAATTTCATATTTGTCCATGGATGACACCCAACTTTACTAGCAGGTCTACCCAAACAGTAGAAGAATATATGCATGAAAATAGAGAGTGCAAAAGAAGAGCAGTGGAGAATGGAAGATCTCAAACAAGTTGAATTTTTTCTACTAGTCAAAGAGATCTTTTTATATTTTATTAGGATCTATTTGTGTCCCTCTGAAATGTTCTCATCACCCCTTATTTATAGGATTATCAGGGTTACATAGAAAAAGTAAAACATACAATGCTATACAAATTACATAATCAATCCTACAGCACATTTTATGCATGTGTCGCCCCCCTCTTCTTTCAATATTAAAACCTTCTTTGCATGCCTGCATAATTAAAGATATAAAACTGAAATTTAATATCGGACTCTCCATATGTAACAATTATGGAATCACTAAAAAGAAGTGAAGGAAAATGAGTTATAAGAGAGGCCACAATAATGCACCTGTCAACTATGAGTCCAAGAAAATGATTCCAGCACACAAGAGTGAGGCTCCTTGATTGGATAATCAGTCATAATTAAAACAAATTAACTCAACTACGCATATTTTGGATGCTTCATTTGCAAAAGTACAAGATCTTTTATGTACGACAAATAAATTTGGCTTCAACAAACTTTACACATGCATATATCTAAAATTAAGAAAAATTATTTGGATTGACAAAAACGTTCCAAAAATGATGTTGTGACAAAAAACTCACAAGTAAAAAGCACATAAATATCTTTGATGACTGAAAGAGTACATTTATATTGCAAAGCCATTTAATTAATTAATATGAACATTTTTTTATTTTATTTAGTTCAAATTAGGATTAGAATGCAACAATTATTTCACCTTAGAATAAATTAGCATCCGGAACTTTTATGGTAGAATAACCATGCATAAATGGAAGATACGTCACAAATAACCATCCAGAGATGTGGTGTGGTAACTACACCATTCAAACAGATCCTTAACCCATTCCTTAAAACTTCAATAGTAATACTTTCAATCTCCCTGGTTCTTTTCGGAACTAGTATTTCAATTTAATGAGACAGGTTTGAGAAATATTTAACTCACAATGGCACATCACAAAAGTTAAACATTATATATATATATATATATATATATATATATATATATATGAAATGTTAAATTAAAATAGTCAACCAAACGTTACAATAAACATATTTGTTGATAAATGGATCAAACTTCTATAATTAAGATTAAATTGTTAAAATTGAGATATATTTTAAACAAGGTATTGCTTTCCCCTCAACAATCCCATGTAAATTAAGACTAACTAGCACTTCAAACCATGATGCAGCAGGTTACGCCTTTAATTTCAAAGAAGACTCCAAATTCACAGCAAGAATGGTATTATGCACGAGTATAGATCCATAAAAGTTTTTTAGAATAAAATCATTATCAACACCAGTAATTTCAACCTAACATGACATGGAAGAATCCATCAGAAAAGAAGGGTACAAAATGTATGTTCCGAGCGACTGCGAGGTGAAAATTACCACAATAGAATGCAGCGACGATGGCCAGGTTGGTGGCATAAGTTGCAGAGACGTTAGCGACGCCAAAAGTCATCCTGTTCTTGGAGACCAGTCCGGCTGCTCCACCAATCACCCCTGAATGTCAAAATTCCCGTAGTAAATTTAGTTTTGTAGTTAAAACTAAACCGTTATGAGTCAATACTTAATCGTCAACCTGATTTAATAACAAATTTCAATGCGGCTAACGTATGTGGGTCAGTGTGAGAGAAAGCGAGAGACAGAGGGGGCCGGGAGAGAAGTTTGGAGATTTGGGTTACCGCTGCACAAATAACGAAATGGCGAAGAAGAACCTGCGAGTATAGTTGGAATAATGATGCGCCCTTTCCAGCCGTCGGAGCAGTGATTTCCCAGCGGGACGCCGTCGGAATTAGTCATTGCTAACGTTTGCTTCCGCCCGGCTTCTATGCACAACCTAGACGAGAGAAATAAAAGCTTAACGGAAGCAGATATGGGTCAGCGCTGCGGGAGGGCAGACCGATGGTAATAGGCCGGAGAAATTATTTGGTGCCGAGTCCTTGCTCCACATCCCAATTAAATCTTGACACACGTGGAGGAGACAACTGGATGTTCAATTAGATTTTCTTTATTATTTTTATTTTATCAGCATGTCTCATCCATCCTGACCTAAAAAATTTGAATTCTCAGGAGTTCAAAAGACTCGGAGCTACGTCAATTTACTTTTCACCCAGCATTTTCACTGCTCAGTCTCTCTTGTTCGATATTCTAGACGCTATTCTTCCAATCCTCAGGCATTTCTCTCATTCCAAACATTGAAAAAGTTCGTCACCTTTACAAACAGATATAAAAACTTATTGCGTCTTTTATATGCTTTTTCTGTATATTCACTTTTTTGGTATTTTAAAAACTAGGTTACATAAATTTAAAATTTATGAGTTATTTTTATTCATTTTAGTCTCATTTTAACTACGTTTTAAATATGCTTTCGCTTTCATGGTATCAGCTCGTATATCGATTTCTTAAATTTTCAAAACTATGTTGCATAGTTTTAAAATATCTTAGTGCATTTTTAATGGCGCTTTTCACTGCTCTTTCTTTTTTGTATTTGCTATTGCGCTTTCACTGAGGTTTTGTTATGCTTTCACTGTTGCAAGAGCATAGTTGCAATGTGCAATGCTCTTTTTTCTACGCATTAGCAAATGCACAATGCTCTTTTTCTACGCAGCAAAAGGGCTGTAGCAAATGCACAGTGCTCTTTTTCTGCACATTTGCAATGCGCAGTGAAAATACATCAAAAGCGTAGTGCACTTGTATGGGCTTATACTAAACATTGATTTGATTTTTCTACGTAGCTTTGTTTTAGAACTTTTGAAAAAAATAAAACTTTGAAAACCCTTAAAACAACTTGGGATAAGGTAGAAATTTACTAATAAGTTGAAATCAACAGCAGTTTCAGCCAAATTAAACTTACCTCCTTACCGCCTTTGTGTCATGTGAGCATTCCATCTCCGCGAATAATGCAACATTGTTTCTCATTTTTTTCTTTCTGAGTATGCATCAGAAGTACTAAATATTTGGATTTTGGAGCTTTCGCAGGTTTTTTCTTAAAATGGAGCACCAACCCTAAACCCCTTTTTTAAAAAGTAAAAAACTATGGGTTAGGTTGAGTTGGTCAGGCTGACAAGACAAAAAATAATAAATAAAATCCAATTGAACATCCATTTGTCTCCTATACGTGCAAGATTTTATTGGAGTCCAGACGCAGGGCTACGTTCGGACTCCGCACCAAATAATTTCTCCATAGGCTAGGTTGTGCTTTGAGATGGTTTTTTTTTATTGATGAATAATGAATTATGAAATATATTATTTAAAATCATGATCATAAAAATATAATCATCTCTTCTAATTAATTGCATTGGATTTAAATTTATCAAGCCACATCCAACTCTACCAGCAAGTCTTAGCGAGTTCGAGCTCAAAAATCTAGTAAGAAAATTAGCAACATTGAGAGTAATTGAGAAATATCTTTGTGAATAGTTCAAAGAACACAAAGTTGATATATATTGTATACCCATGAATACCCGTGTAGGTACCTGTTCGCAAGTGACTTACAAGTTACATTCGGTAAAGCGATGGGAGGATGCAATTCACTATTAGAACAGCTCGCTTGAGGAACTCGCTTAGGAGCTAGAAAGATTCTTTATTCATCTAAGCCAGAACTAAGGTTTTCATGCTCGAAACATCAAAGAGCCGCTGACACACATTACCTCCCTTGAAGATTTCCCTCTCACATACACTTAAAGACCATATTCAGATGCTACCCGCCCTACTACTTTAGCGGGGTGACCTAGATCAATCCGCTATCTCCCATTAATAACAGCTAAGGACACTCGCCCCCTTCCATCTCAGCAAGGCGACTACTAACTATCATCCGACCACATCCAACTCGCCTTCTCCTATCACCGAACATCTTGTCACCCATAAGTTATTACTACGAATTGATGGGATAGTTACAAACAAAGAATTAACTCTTGTATCCTTCTGAACCCTATAAAAGGCGAAGGAGGAAATGGAGGAAGAGACTTGATACTTTGGAAAGATGTCCCGAGAGCTTCATTCTTCTTTTGCAACACCTCGAGCCTTGCTTCCTCAAGAGAAGATTGCGTACTGAAAGTATAGTGAGAGAGAGGGAAAAGAAAGCTAAATATATGTAACCTCAGAAGAGATACTCCCACAGTATTATACTACATGACTCAAGCTCTATTGTGCAAAGCTCCTACCTTTACCATTTTTGTATTTCTAGCTTGGATGATAAAAATGTTGTCTAACTTTATCTCTCTTTCAAGCTCATTTCCTTTCTCCTTTTCTTATATTCAAACTTCATAACATTCTCTCAATTAACTCTCAGTTGATATGTAGTAGAAAGTATGGCCCAACATCATCCACATAACAAAATAGGATTCAACATCCTCTTAGGTGCGGTGAGAGTGGATCGATGCCGAAGGAAATAAAACTAGTATGTGTCAACCAGCCTAAAGCCTCAGAGAATCCATGAACCCTGAGTATTCAACTCACCAAGAATTGCAAGCCATGGAGGAGCGCCACTTGATGTCTATTCAGGACACCATCCTCACTGCTAACCATCTGCCATGATCGGTTAGCATGCTCGAAGGACCATCCAATCTCGTTGCTTACCAAAGAGCAGTCGGAAGAAGCTCATGCTTCATATCTAGTTGACAATCCCACTCACCTTGGGTGAGAGGAGAGAACTCTAGCTCGACAACCAGATGAACCAAAGAAATTGAACTAGGGCTAACCAACGCCTTCTCCAAGTCGATCCTCGAAGTAAGAGTGCCTCCTATATTCAACGTACCTCACCTTGAAGTTTACCGAGGTATATCTATTCCTACAGATGATGTGGTAACTTTTGAGTCAATTACCTCCCTCATCGATGTTGACAACGCCCTTCAATTTCATCTCTTATTCACCACTCTTAAAGGCTTGGTGGTAAGATGGTTCACTTGCCTACCCAGTGGGGTGATCACCTCCTTCTCCAAATTCAAGCGAATGTTTTTCTCACAATTTTCCAGAGCCTAAAGACCTCCTAAAAGCTTACAAATTTTACTAAAGATGAGACAACAACTGGGCGAATTGCTAAGAAGCTTAAAACTGTGATTCTAGAAAGAAATGCTTGATATGAAAAGACATTGAGCTAGCAGTAGTCACTCAAGCAGTCTTGATCCAAGGACTATGACAAGTATGAATTATTGTAGGCTTTGAATAGACCTTCGCCTTCTCTCTTATTTCCTTCAAGAAACCAAGAGGGAATATAGAGCCTTTCCCTTGAAATTTCTTTTTCTCATTTTCATGAAAGTGCAAGAGTGGTTCTTTTATCTAAGGAAAATAAAATCAAGATGACATAGAAAAACCAACATGTTTAATTTGCTAAAATTTTGAGAGAGTTATTCTTCTCATTCTCCTCCACTTTAATGGAGAACAAACAAAGAACCCACAAGAATTTTTTTTAAGGGAAAGATAGTGTCATGCTTAAATTGTTTGGAGAAAGATTATGAGCCTATGCTGTGACATTAACATCCATCTTTAAAAAACAAAATAGTTTCCTTGTATAATCACATATTTCCTTTATATATGTAGTCTTTCATCAGTTGATTATATAACCTTTTGTTGATTGATGAGGTGATGGGATTTTAGTGTTTAGTATCAATTTTTTCTAGTCTAGATACAGGATTTATAGCATCTTATTCAATGATGATGTTTCCACAAAGCAAAAATAAAAACAAACTTATAAAGGATTCATAGAATTTTGATACATGATAATGATCGCCTTTTATATAAATGAGAAAACAAAGTTTTCTTGAAGCAATCTATTCAAAGATCATTGAAGTTGGGGCATCTTAAAAGACACAAATTGTTCATTAGAAGAAGAGTGATATCCCAATTCGCAAGATATGTTTCTTTTCATATTATTTGGTGAATTGCTTTTGTCATAATCTCATTAATGTAAGCATGCTAGTGAAACATTTAATGGAATTTGATATGAAAGAAAGTAGGATAATATCATTCAAATCATTCATTATGTTATGATGGTATTAAAAGTCAAATTTTGATGATCTTTCATATATATATATATATATATATATACATATACAGTATTTTCTTTGAAATCATTTTTTTTTTTATTTTTTATTTTTTAGTAATGCTTTGTTTGAAAACCTCACACGTGTACTTATGTTTAATGATCTCATATATGTAGAATGGCATTATCAAGAAGATGGTCATGAATTAAGATTGTCATATTAATCACTCATCCATTTATAGAATACTTAAAAGCATGTAGTTAATGTGATTTCTAGCACTTTTTAAATCATTATTGAACTTAACTTGTCTATTGATGATTCATTCACTGATAGATCCCTTCCTTATGATATCATAAGCAACATTAAGTTTGCATTGAGCTACTTAAGAAATTGTGCCCATGTAGCATCATTTCCTATGCCTTCATCACATCCTTTGCTTGTTAGCTGCTATTTAGATATACTATGGACTGCTACATGTTTCTTTTTATAACTTTGGATAAGCTCCAAATCACTAAATTTCTCCATGAAGAAAAATTGAAGTCTCAAAAACAAATAAATCAAATATAAGAAAGAAGCCCAACAAAAGGTAATTATTAATTGTTCAAATTAGTTACAAATTCAGGTTTTTTTTATTTAGAATAATTGCTCTAACCACTATTTCTTTTCTTTGTTTGTTATGTTTTTTGCAATGAACTGTGGTGAGCATTTAGATGAGGGACTATGGTGACTACTTGAATGGTAGGTGCAGAAATTCAATCACCTCCATTTCTTTCAAATGTGAGTGCTACAGCTAGAAACTACCGATCAAACTCTAGTGATATAAGTATTCTAAAACTTAGAAGCCTTAGGTCTCTGAGTCCACTACAGGAAAATCTCCCATTACCGGAGGAATTTCCGGCGAAAAAATTTCCGACGGCTTTTCCGGCGGATTGCCGACGGATTTTTTAGAGATTTTTCTGACAAATTTTCAAACAGGTTTTCCGGCGGCATTTCCGGCGGATATTTTTTCGCCGGCGTTTCCTACGGATTTTCCGACGGAAATGCCGTCGGAATATAAAAATCTAAATTAGAATTTAGTTCATTAATAATTTTATAGTTTATTTTAATTATATATTTCTGTAAGTTATAATATAAATAAATAAATTCATCAACTATTACACATTTCCACGAACGGCACAGTGGTCGGTTGGTGCGCGGGGGAGGGCGTGAGGACCTGGTTCGAATCTCAGGGCATGCGGGTCATGCGCGGGTCGCAGGAGCGGGCCCGCTGGGCTCGGGTTGCGGAGGTGGGGGATGTGCTGTGGACGCAGGCCTGATGCAAGCCCGAAGCTGGGCTCGAGTTGCGGAGGCGGAGCTGGGCTGGGCGGGCCTTCCAAGGTCAAATTTTTTTTTAAACCGTTTTATCTATTCCGACGGATAACAATCCGCCGGAAAAAAAATTCCGGTGGATTTTTCTCACCGGAAAAATTTTCCGATGCTCGATTTACCGTCGAAAAAAATTTCATCGGAAATCCATCGAAAAATTTTGAAATCCGCCGGAAACTTCAGAATTTTCAGCCGGAAATTCCACCGGAAATACGCGACTTTCCTGTAGTGGTCCCCTTTTCTATACATTTACATTATCTAAAACCTTAGGGCCTTGTAGAAACCACTGCTATTTTCTTTTTATATCCCGGGACCCGTCAATGCATGTTGGCATTTGCATTAGCTTTATGAGGGCTAGAAGTGGTTATTTGGACATAGTTATTTTTTCAATTTAGGTTACTAGATATTGTAAATTGTTGCAAATCTGGTTTTGATGATGACAAACATGTTTCCAGTGTGTTTTGCTTGGCTAATCTGTTTCAAGCACAAAAGACCGCGAGCCACTCAAGCCAACTCAAGATCGGGTCCAAGTGTGTCAAATGTATGATTTTTCTTTTTATTGAGTCAATTGTAATGTAACTGATTCCCTAGCTAAGTAACCTTGCACACACACACTCAGGGGGAGAGATTGAGTGAGTTAGAGTTTCTGTTCAAAATTTGTTCAGATCGTCCTGGACGATAGTTTCATCGTCCTGGACGATCCAGTTAAAACAGAAACCCTAATTAGGGCGACTAAGCTAAGAGGGTGATTGAGCCGATCGTCCTGGACGATCTACGTATCGTACGGGACGATATTCCCAAATCAGAAATTCTCAGCCGCCAGATTAAGTTAGGCAAGTTTTATTTTAAGTATTTTGGTCTGATCGTCCCGGACGATACGTGTATCGTCCTGGACGATTCACTACAATCATGCCTAAATTAGTCTGGTAATTAAGGAAAGCAATTAATGTTTAATTGATACGATCACATCGTCCAGGACGATCGTAGGATCGTCCCGGACGATCGTGATCGTCTTGTGCATTTCAGCTGTACGTCCAGAACTATGTACAGGACGATTTGGGGCCTTTTTGAACTAATCGTACCGGACGATTACCACATCGTCCGGGACGATCAAGTCATTTTTTGGTCGTCCAGCACAGATTTCTCTGGACGACCCGAACTGTCTTCTGGACGATTTCCTTCAATTTGAACTAATCGTCCTGGACGATCACAGGATCGTACGGGACGATATGAACAACTTTTTCTACTGATCGTCCAGAAGAGCCAGATCGTCCAGGCTGAAACAGCTGAATTTGAACTGATCGTACAGGACGATCTACCGATCGTCCTGGACGATCTTGGCCGACAAGTTGAGATTTAGGGCAAATTTTAAGCCCTCCTTTAAAAGAACTTTTTCCAATTTTTGTAAAAATCTTTTGCTGCCTTCCTTCCCTGAAAAACCCTAGAGAGAAGAGAGAGTTGGGAGAGAGAGAAGAGATCTTGTGAGGGGGAGTTAGTGAGGGATTCACTAAGGTTGCTCCAAGCACGGATCAGAGTCGTCTTCTCCGCTCGTCGTCTGTCGTCTAGTCGGTGTTCTTCGTAGGAGGATCGTTCGCAAGAAGATCCGGGTTCTCTGCCCGCTTCAGGTGGAAGCGAAAGGAGTTCGTAGGTTCTCTGCCTGCTTCAGGAGGAAGCGAAAGGAGTTCGAAGGTTCTCTGCCTGCTTCAGGAGGAAGCGAAAGGAGGTCGGGTTCTCTGCCTCACCGTGTGGTGAAAAGGAGGTGTTTTGTACAGGCTTCTCCGCCTTGCTGTGGGAGCAAAAGGAGAGTCACTTTCGTTTAGTGCAATACCCGGAGGGGAGGCTCCGGGGAGTGGACGTAGGTCAAGTTGACCGAACCACTATAAAATCTGGTTTGCTTTTCTGATTCAGTTTTGCACTTTACTTTTCAATATAAACTGCTTAGGTGAATATCGCAGGTTGATCTTTAAGTTATTGTTTACTTGTTTCCGCTGCTAAGTATCGAAAAGATTTTTGTAGTTATCGTGAAATATTTAAATAACCAATTCACCCCCCCCCCTCTTGGTTAGCCTCGGGACTAGTTCACTAGGGCTTAACATCCCTTTCGAACTTTCAAGTGGTATCAGAGCCTGATTCAAAATTTCTGTTTAAAAACTTTTGAATTTGATCCAATGGCTAACTGTAACAATCGTAATACTGCTAAAGGTTATTCTATTACCAGACCACCGTTGTTTGACAATATTCCTTTTGATTTTTGGAAAACACGCATGTCTACTTTTCTGCAATCTATTGATTATCGCATGTGGATGTTAGTTAAGGACGGATACGAACCACCTTTTCGAATGATTAACAATATGAAAACTGAATTGCCATTTGCTGATTGGACGTTTGATGATCGTGATTTAGCACAGTTGAATGCAAAATGTTTGAACTGTTTCTTTTGTGCTTTGAAATCTGAAGACTATATGCGTGTTTCTACTTGTACAACGGGAAAGGAAATCTGGGATAGGTTATGTATAACATATGAAGGCACAACTGAAGTCAAACAATCTAGGTTAAACATCTTGTTACATGATTACGAACTTTTTCGCATGAAACCTAGTGAGACTATTTTAGAAATGTACACAAGGTTCACTCAGATTGTTACCTCTTTGCATGCTTTAGGTAGAGAACTTACCAACTACGAAAGAGTGAACAAGATTCTTAGATGTTTGCCTGCTTCTTATGATGCTAAGATTACTGCTATTACTGAATCCAAAGATTTAAATACTTATTCTATTGACAGCTTACTTGGATCACTCATTGCTTACGAGCAAGGGGTGAACCAAAGGCAACTTGATACAGGTGAACGCAAGAAAGAGAAGACCGTGGCACTAAAGGCCAAAGATTCAGATGCTAGCACTTTCGGGTCTGATAGCGATGAAGTTGCCTTAATCACAAGGCAATTCAAAAGCTTTCTAAGAAAGAAACATAAGAACTATCAGAAGTGGAACAAGGGTAAGTTCAATAAAAACTTTAAGGGTTCATCTGAATCGGTTTGTTTTGAATGCAGGAAGCCTGGACACATTAAGGCTGATTGTCCAACACTTAAAGCTCACCCAAGCAAGGAGAAGAGTGAGGAGAAACCAAAGTTCAGGAAGGACAAGAAGCGGATTCAGAAGGCGTTCTGGGCAGACTCTGCATCCGACTCTTCTGAGACTGAAGCTGAAGAGGAGGAAACAAACTTGTGTCTGATGGCGGATGATCACCCTGGTCAGTCGGACCAGGAAGAGGTATGTGAGCTTACTTACGATCAGTTATTTGAAGTTTCTGAAAAGATTCATACATCGTATAGGAAGCTTAAGAAAACCCATGCTAGTTTGAAATTAGATTATTTGACTTTACAAAAAGAGCATGATTCTGTAGTTAAAGATTATTCCACACTTGATTCCAATCACATGTCTCTGCTTGATGAGTTTGATGAATTGAACAAAAAATATTCTGATTTAGTTTCTGAGCATGATTCTTTGAAAACCACGCATGTTGATTTAGAAAAAGCTTTTAAAGAGTTAGATACAATGGCATGTGAAGTAGAAAGTAGCAAGGGAACCTTAAAATTTGAAATTACAAGTTTAAAGAAAGAGAATGAGTTTTTGGAAGTAAAAATCAGTGCTTTTGAAAAGAATAAAACACCGCCTACCTTTGAACAGTTTTATGCACCGCCACCTTTTAAAAATTCTGTTGCAAGTTCATCAAAGCATGTTTCATACACTACTAGGAAGAGGCACTATCACTCACGACGTTTAGTTAATCCTTTTCCTGGTGTTAGATGTTTTTCATGTGGCATGTTAGGACACATATCACACACTTGTACTGTTCACCGTAGTACACATTGGGTGTGGAGACCCAAACTGCCTGTTTCACAGCACAGCACGCATGCATCGCATTCTTCTTTTCATAAGAAGGAACCCAAACCTGTTTGGGTTCCTAAAACTGACATTTGATGATTTTGTAGGTGTGCTCTCATACAAAACCTCGTGAGAGCATGTGGTACCTGGACAGCGGATGTTCTAGACATATGACTGGAGATGCAAATCAGTTCATTTCGCTGGAGGCCAGAGCTGGAGGCAAGGTTACACTTGGAGATAACACCACCAGGAAGGTGGTAGGCACAGGTATAATTGGTGATTCAAAGAACTTTATGATTGATAATGTTTTGCTTGTAGATGGACTGAAACACAACCTGCTGAGCATCAGTCAACTCTGTGACAAGGGATACAACATCAAATTCCTGCCCACTGGCTGCATTTTAAGCTTAAATGATGAAGTTATTTTGCAGGGGCAAAGGATCAACAACGTCTATAAGCTGGATGTAAGTAGCATTAAATCTGATAATTCAATTTGCTTAAAAACTGCTGCTGATGAGTCTTGGTTATGGCATAGGAGATTGTGTCATGCCAGTATGAAAACCCTTAGGAGAGTCACCCAAAAGGACTTAGTTAGAGGTGTGTCCAAGCTTAAGTTCACTAAGGATCACCTGTGTGATGCCTGTCAGTTGGGGAAGCAAGTCCAATCCTCTTTTCACTCTGTTAAGGACATTAGCACCTCTAGACCTTTAGAAGTTCTTCACATGGACCTCTTTGGACCCATTAGCACAGCCAGCTTAGGGGGGAGAGTCTATGGTTTTGTGATTGTTGATGATTATTCAAGGTTCACTTGGGTTAAGTTTTTGTCACACAAATCTGAGTCATTTGATGAGTTTAGATCTTTCTCTACTTGGATTCAGAAGAAGTTAGGATGTGAGATTATTACCATCCATAGTGATCACGGAGGGGAGTTTGAAAATGAAAGATTTGGAAGTTTTTGTGAGAATCATGGGATTAGTCACAATTTTTCAGCTCCTAGGACCCCTCAGCAGAACGGGGTAGCTGAAAGGAAGAACAGGACCTTAGTGGAAGTCGCTAGAGCCATGCTTGCCGAGTATTCACTTCCAAAATACTTTTGGGTTGAAGCGGTGAACACTGCCTGTTATGTGCTGAATAGGGTGAATGTGAGAGTCAAACTGAACAAGACACCTTATGAGATCATTAAGGGTAGAACACCAAATCTGTCCCACCTCCATGTCTTTGGCTGTAAGGTTTTCATTCTGAACAACTGGAAGTCACCCTTAGGAAAATTTGACCCCAAATCTGATGAAGGAGTGTTCTTAGGATATTCAAGTGTGGGGAAATCCTTTAGGGTGTTCAATAGGAGGACTTTGGTGGTGGAAGAAACAACCCATGTAGTGTTTGATGAATCTGATCCTAAGGAGTCTAGATCTGAAGTAGAAGATGAAGAGATTGTTGAGGTTATCCAAGGAGTTGGAAATATAAATTTGGAGGAAAGGGTAGAACCTCAAACCCCATTGCCTAGAGATTGGAGATATTCTTCGAGTCATCCTAAAGAACTGATCTTAGGAGACCCTTCTGAAGGTGTTAGGACTAGGCATGGACTTAGGAAGGAAGTAAACCATTCTGCCTTTATCTCAATGACTGAACCCACCAACATCAATCAAGCCTTGTCGGATGAGTTTTGGATTTTAGCTATGCAGGAAGAATTGAATCAATTTGTAAGGAATGATGTTTGGGAGTTAGTAGAAAGACCTAGAAACCAAAGTATTGTGGGAACCAAGTGGGTCTTTAAGAATAAGATGAATGATTCTGGTGTGGTGGTGAGAAATAAGGCAAGATTGGTGGCTAAGGGGTATAATCAGATAGAAGGGATAGATTTTGAGGAAACTTTTGCCCCTGTAGCTAGATTGGAAGCCATTAGAGTGCTACTAGCCTTTGCCTGTTACAAGGGATTTAAGCTGTTTCAAATGGATGTCAAGAGTGCCTTTTTAAATGGGGTAATTAAAGAAGATGTATTTGTAGAACAACCCCCAGGTTTTGAGAGTTCCCAATATCCAAGTCATGTCTATAAATTAAAAAAGGCCTTATATGGATTGAAACAGGCACCCAGAGCTTGGTATGAGAGGCTTAGCACATTCCTGTTAGAAAGAGAATTTGTTAAGGGGAGCGTAGACACCACCCTTTTTCTGAGGAGATTAGGAGATGACTTACTCATTGTCCAGATCTATGTTGATGATATAATTTTTGGATCTTCTGATAAATACTTATGTGAAGAGTTTTCTAAAACAATGAGTAAAGAGTTTGAGATGAGTATGATGGGAGAATTGTCCTACTTTTTGGGGTTTAGCATAAGACAAACGGATGATGGAACCTTTCTCAATCAATCAAAATACACTAAGGACATTTTGAAGAAATATGAAATGGACAAAGCCAAGCCAATCAATACTCCCATGCCCTCCTCAGTTCAGTTAGATAAGGATTCAAATGGAAAATCTGTTGATCAGAAGAAGTATAGAGGGATAATAGGTTCACTGCTTTACCTGACTGCTAGCCGACCTGATATCATGTTTAGTGTCTATCTTTGTGCTAGGTTTCAGGCTGGTCCTAAAGAGTCCCACCTGACTGCTGTTAAGAGAATTCTTATATATCTTTTAGGGACCCCAAACCTAGGAATTTGGTACCCTAGGCACAACACCTCTTTTGAGATCATTGGATATTCTGACTCTGACTTTGCGGGGTGTAGGGTGGATAGGAAGAGTACCTCTGGGACTTGTCAATTTATAGGACAGTCGTTAGTCTCCTGGTCCAGTAGAAAACAGAACTCAGTTGCACTTTCCACTGCTGAAGCTGAGTACATTGCCTTAGGAAGTTGTGTGGCCCAAGTTCTTTGGTTGAAACAACAAGTCTTGGATTTAGGAGTACCCGTTGGCACAATTTCTGTTCTGTGTGATAATACCAGTGCCATCTGTATCTCTAAGAATCCAATCCAATATTCTAGGACCAAACACATTGACATTAGGCATCACTTCATTAGGGACCATGTTATAAAAGGGGACATTGAGCTACACCACGTAGCAACTGAAAATCAGCTGGCTGACATATTCACTAAACCACTGGCCTTTGACTCATTCAGCATTTTGAGAACCAGATTAGGAGTGATTGATATAAATGCTTGATTCTGATGACTGCTGATTTATAATTGTTATGATTGGTATTCTGATTTCTGTTAGTTAGTTTTTTGTATTCTGTTTTCTGATTTCTGTTAGTTAGTTCTTGTATTCTGATTTCTGATTTCTGTTAGTTAGTTTTGGTTTGATTATTTGCTTTCAGTTGATTTTATTTCTTCTGCTGATTTCTGTGTTATCCTTTTTGTTAGTTTGATTTGAGTATTTACTTTGCTATGATTTTCTACCTGTTTTTATTTATTTACGGGTTCATATCTTGCACTTAATGTTTTATGCTTTTCAAGATCTGATCACCGCTCACTACTTCTGGTGATCTGAATTTCTGACTGGGAGTTTTTACCTTATTTTGGTTTGGAAGCTAATAAGCAGTGATTGACTTCGCTGAATCTGTTAAAGGGAAGAAACATTGATAATTGTTTCTCTTCCTCTAACTCCTTTACTGGTGTGTAGTTTCTTTTGAATAAAAATCCTTTTCAAAATTAAAATGTTAGTTTTTGAAATAGATATTATTTTCTCTTTCTACAGTAATCTGCCTCATATCAATAGTATTTTTCAAAGTCTTGAGTCATTAGTTTGATTTTCTAAACCAAGTGATTGCATTTATCATATGTTGTATGGATTTTGTTTTGTGAATCGTTCTTCCCTACTGCGGAGAGTCATCTCCTATGTCTGGAAGATAATCTCACAGCTGAGAATCTTTAATGATTATGAAAAGGAGAAAGCTTATAAAAGATGCGCAGTGCGCCAGAAAATTTGAAAAAGAGGCATAAAATGAGCCCAAAACTGAAAAGATGCGAAATTGCCAAATTGGATACACAAAGTGTATCAAAAATCAAAAGATGCGCAAAGCGCCAACCAATTTGAAAAAGAGGCACAAAATGAGCCCAAAACAAGCTTTCTTTCCTTTTAGATTGTTAAATGTCTTAGAGGAATCTGTGCGCCACTTAATATTTTCAAAAGCTTGAGTTTTGAAAATCATGATTTCTAATTTTTTACTTTTTAACACTATTATATCAGATATTTTTCTGGAACGAGACTTGAAAGGATTTCTTTTCAAATCTAATGTCTTTTATTCTGAATCGAATTTTTGTGTTGAAAGAGGTTTGCATCGATAAGGTGCCCGGGGTCGGAGTTACGAAAGTTGATTATTTCCAACCTTTTTTGGATTTCAGCACTGTCAATTGTCCTGTCATTGGTTTTTGAATCTAAAATCAAGGAAAACTTCTGATTTTCCTGTTTTATAGTTTGTTCTATTTATGTTTTATTTTATGTTTTCTTATCGTGTTATGTTTTTTGCTCCTCCTTTTTGTGATGTCAAAAGGGGGAGTCAGTTGTAGTCGTGTCTGTTTCTGTTTTCTGAGTCATGTTTCCTGTATTGTTTTAGCTGTTAAATAAAAATTTAAAAAAATGTTTGTTTGTTTGATCTCCTAGTTTACTTTTACTGTCAGACTACTTTACAAATGTTTGCCATCATCAAAAAGGGGGAGATTGTTGCAAATCTGGTTTTGATGATGACAAACATATTTCCAGTGTGTTTTGCTTGGCTAATCTGTTTCAGGCACAAAAGACCGCGAGCCACTCAAGCCAACTCAAGATCGGGTCCAAGTGTGTCAAATGTATGATTTTTCTTTTTATTGAGTCAATTGTAATGTAACTGATCCCCTAGCTAAGTAACCTTGCACACACAAACTCAGGGGGAGAGATTGAGTGAGTTAGAGTTTCTGTTCAAAATTTGTTCAGATCGTCCTGGACGATAGTTTCATCGTCCTGGACGATCCAGTTAAAACAGAAACCCTAATTAGGGCGACTAAGCTAAGAGGGTCTGATTGAGCCGATCGTCCTGGACGATCTACGTATCGTACGGGACGATATTCCCAAATCAGAAATTCTCAGCCGCCAGATTAAGTTAGGCAAGTTTTATTTTAAGTATTTTGGTCTGATCGTCCCGGACGATACGTGTATCGTCGTGGACGATTCACTACAATCATGCCTAAATTAGTCTGATAATTAAGGAAAGCAATTAATGTTTAATTGATACGATCACATTATCCAGGACGATCGCAGGATCGTCCCAGACGATCGTGATCGTCTTGTGCATTTCAGCTGTACGTCCAGAACTATGTACAGGACGATTTGGGGCCTTTTTGAACTAATCGTACCGGACGATTACCATATCGTCCGGGACGATCAAGTCATTTTTTGGTCGTCCAGCACAGATTTCTCTGGACGACCCGAACTGTCTTCTGGACGATTTCCTTCAATTTGAACTAATCGTCCCGGACGATCGCAGGATCGTACGGGACGATATGAACAACTTTTTCTACTGATCGTCCAGAAGAGCCAGATCGTCCAGGCTGAAACAGCTGAATTTGAACTGATCGTACAGGACGATCTACCGATCATCCTGGATGATCTTGGCCGACAAGTTGAGATTTAGGGCAAATTTTAAGCCCTCCTTTAAAAGAACTTTTTCCAATTTTTGGAAAAATCTTTTGCTGCCTTCCTTCCCTGAGAAACCCTAGAGAGAAGAGAGAGTTGGGAGAGAGAGAAGAGATCTTGTGAGGGGGAGTTAGTGAGGGATTCACTAAGGTTGCTCCAAGCACGGATCAGAGTCGTCTTCTCCGCTCGTCGTCTGTCGTCTAGTCGGTGTTCTTCGTAGGAGGATCGTTCGTAAGAAGATCCGGGTTCTCTGCCCGCTTCAGGTGGAAGCGAAAGGAGTTCGTAGGTTCTCTGCCTGCTTCAGGAGGAAGCGAAAGGAGTTCGAAGGTTCTCTACCTGCTTCAGGAGGAAGCGAAAGGAGGTCGGGTTCTCTGCCTCACCGTGTGGTGAAAAGGAGGTGTTTTGTACAGGCTTCTCCGCCTTGCTGTGGGAGCAAAAGGAGAGTCACTTTCGTTTAGTGCAATACCCGGAGGGGAGGCTCCGGGGAGTGGACGTAGGTCAAGTTGACCGAACCACTATAAAATCTGGTTTGCTTTTCTGATTCAGTTTTGCACTTTACTTTTCAATATAAACTGCTTGGGTGAATATCGCAGGTTGATCTTTAAGTTCTTGTTTACTTGTTTCCGCTGCTAAGTATCGAAAAGATTTTTGTAGTTATCATGAAATATTTAAATAACCAATTCACCCCCCCCTCTTGGTTAGCCTCGGGACTAGTTCACTAGGGCTTAACATCCCTTTCGAACTTTCATAAATCACTTAGGTTTTATCTTCTCGATAATTCAATAATTGTAAAATATACATAAATCAAAGCTTAACACTTAAATAATAAGTAAAATTTACTTATTAAATTGATAAAAAATTTAATTACAAGTAAAAAGCTTAATATTAAATATAAAATTTAAACCAAATAACAAAAAAATAAACCAACAATTGAACATAAAATATAAATTTGAATTAAGTAGCACAATGAAAATTAAATAAAAATATTAGAAAACAAATTAAAATTCAAAATCAAATACAAAACCAATTCAATATATATATATATATATATATATATATATATATATATATATATATATATATATATATAAAGAAAAGTAAAAAAAGATAATTTAATTAAATTTAAAAAAATTAAACTCCCAAATTAAATCATTAAAAAGACCAAACATATTTAAATTATAAATTTGAAATAAAATCAAATAATAAAGGAGAGAGAAATTAAAAAAAAAAGAAAAGAATAATAAAGAAAGAATAGTATAATGATTTGCAACTTGAACATTCGAAGTCTCATTAAAAATCCAATAAAAATAGAAAAAAAACTTAAATAGATTTTTATAAATCTATAAAATCATAATAAACAATAAATTAAATAAATAATTTAATTAACATTTTATTTTTACTACTAAATTAAATAAAGTCTCCAAATAACATATAATTTTGAAAAATTCATAAAAAATAAAATAAAATAAAATGTGAAATACACTTCTATGAACTCTTAAAATTATAACAAACAATAATCTATATTCATTAAAATAATATAAAACAAAGATAAATTTTTTCTTTCATAAACTTATTAAAAGCTCAAATAAAAATATTAAAACTTAAATTGTAATCACTTCTGAATATTAAACAGAATTAAAATTAGAAAATTAAACTTAAAGCCTAATACGTTGACACTCGCACGGCCTAGCACACACTTTAGATTATTTGTTAGTGCACTAACTCTAGCTTTTGGTTAGGTTGTATTATGTGGTACTTGCCATATGGTCTTTGGACTTCACTTTGTTTTGTTATTTTTATTGATGTTTGGATGAATGCTTATTTATATTGATTACACACTAGAAACCCTTGCTTTTTTTAAGCTTATTTTTTCCATGTGCTTTTGTGTGAATATTTCACTAGGCTCTTATGAAGTAAATTTTTTATACTCATAACTAATAAAAATTTTAGGATAACATAGAAAGATAAGTAATTTAGAAAGTAATACAGAGCTCATCTGGGGTTACATAAATCATATCCTTCATTTTTCCCTTCTTTGGCACCTCCCCGCCTGCGGTTAGAAGTAGACTGCTCGGCTTATGAGGGTGTAGTTCTAACTCTATTATTTTAGGACAAAATCTAATTTTAAGCCTTTTTTGAAGTTTACATACTGATTATTGCATAAGTAATAAGTATAAATAATGAATTATTTTATGTATTATATTTTAAGTGAAAATAAATTATTTTAGTTATGTTGTGCAGAAAAAATATAAAAAGACACAAAATTCTAAGTCTCATCTAGCATCGTGGTGTCATAAAAATATATGCCCCAGCACCACTAAAAGCACCATCGGAGAACCACAACATTAACATTGCGGCTCCAAATTCTCTGTTGGGTAGCACCGCGGTGTCAAAAATGTTATCTTGGCAGCACCATACTCTATGTTTTCCAGTGCCGCAATGCCATAATTTATAATGTCTAGGCACCAAAATTGCCCTTACAATGCCATAACATTTGAAAGTTAGCAGCATTGTGATGTAGCAGTTGTAA
Organism: Dendrobium chrysotoxum; assembly: GCA_019925795.1. Lineage (NCBI taxonomy): Eukaryota > Viridiplantae > Streptophyta > Magnoliopsida > Asparagales > Orchidaceae > Dendrobium > Dendrobium chrysotoxum. The sequence goes on along the minus strand of CM034300.1, from coordinate 23,838,868 downwards.
CTTTCAAGAACATGATCAGTCAGTAAAATGATGATACTATTCACTAAGTAACTGATCTATGTCAGCAAGCACCGCGACGAAGCCAAAACAGTAGAGTGGTGGCATTAGTTTATTTGTTGGGCAAAGTGGTACCAATCTTTTAAGCACTACAGTGCTAGTTTCCTAATTTATATTTTCCTATAATTAGTCATTGTGCTATATTTGTAAGGGAGTTTAGTCACTTGGATAATTTCAGTACAATTCAGAGTGCTTTTTTGAATTTCTCTTTGGGTGACAATTAAGAGAATTTGGGGATGTACATAATACCATCAATAGAGTGTTTAACTTATATTTGTGGAAGTAATTTTATAAGTAAAAAGGAGTGTAGAGGAGATCCATTGAACCATTTGGGTAATATCTATCTCTTATATTTTCTTTCTATCATGCTATCAATAAAAATGAGTTTACTTCAATTCTACTCAATGTCTTGCTAAATTCTTTAGTTTTTGATTGATTATGTGAATATCATATGTAACATTAATGAGTTCTCTGATTATTTAAAGGATTAAAATGATGTTTTTAATATTACTCGATCTTAATTTAATGTAGAGTGGTCATATGTGTAGTTAAAATTAGGTGTAATGTAGAGCTTCGACGGAGGAAAGCAAGCATAACCAGAAATATTAAATTAGTATACGGCATACCTAAGTATATGGTATGAAATATACTAAATTCTTAAGGAGATGATATAACTGTAGACATTCTTTGTCCTTACAAGCTCGACAAAGAACTAGAGATGCATATACTTTGAATAAAATCACACTTAAAGAGATTCATTAGGAAAAATATGTTATTTATATTCGTCAATCCAAAACATTTTATCCATATAGTGTATTCATTATCTTTATCTAATTTTATTTAAGTGATTGAATCTCCACAATATCCATTTTTATTTAAGTAGGATAATTTTATAATTAGAGTAAGTAGTAGTAGTTTATTGCTGAAAAGCATACTTCCTCATAGGTTTGACACTATACTCTATCACTTTATTACTCGATTTGGCATATATACTTATGTATATTAAGTGTGTTTTATAATTTTTATATCAAAGAAAACCTAAGCATTGTTAGGAATTGATAGAGGCCTAAATCATTTCACTATTTTATTGGTTACTCCAGAGCTCTCCATCATGTTTTTGGCGCCGTTGTCAGGGAAGTATTTTGCATTTTACAAAATTTTAACTATATTGTTGAATTAATTGCATAATTAGACTTACTTATAAACTTTATTTATATATTGTTTATGATTCCATGTTCATTATTGCATTAGTTGTTATTTATAATTATTTTATATTTTATTTTGTGATAATAATTAATGTTATAATCTAAATATTAGTGTATTTAATTATCTACTTATAATATTCAACATTATAGTGCTTATTATTTATGCGTTGCTGTGCTCACTTATTGAAGTTAAAAAGTGTTACCTGACAAAAGTTGAAAGTATATTATATGACTATAACTTTAATTATTAAAGTTAGGCGAGCACCAGGGAATAATTAGCGAGCACTGCTGAATGATCAGGCATCCTAATTATTTCACTTAAGTGTCGTAGTGGTTCACTGACTTAAGTGATGCTGTATCAACACATGTTAAATGTCACGAAGGTGGCCCTTCCCAAGTGACACTCCAATTTCCAAAAATCAGCACCACTATGCCCCATGGCTTGAACTGATGTAGTGTTTGCCGGATAACCATTTTATAGTTTGCTTCTACATTGAGTGTCATAGCGCCATATCTTGCAGCGCCACAGTGCTTCATCATATTATAAATAGGGGAACATTTTTTATTTAATTCAACACCTTCCATTTCCTTCAAACGCTTTTCTTTTCTTTGAAATCTTCTCTAGAAAACATGTCACCTAAGATGTTTGGTAAGAAGAGATCTTCTTCCTCTGATAAGAGTAGATTTATTTCTACAGATTCTGAATCTAGATTTGCATATTCAATGGTAAGCAAACAACTGATTCCATAATGAGATTATCGGATTCCTACTCCACCCATCATGCAAATTGTAGCAAGAGTAGGTTGGGAAAGATTTCACGAAGAACCCTATACTGCCATTATTAATATTATTCGTGATTTTTTTTGCAAACAGAAAAGAAACGATGGACAATAGGTGTTATTTTCGGGGTAAGTGGGTTTCCTTTTATTCTATAGCAATTAATAAGGTTTACCAATTTAGAGACTTTGAATTTGATGAATACAATGCCTTTATTAATATACCTATAAATCCTGATGAAATCTTGAATGTCTTGTGTGGACCTTATAGTGGAGCATCTTAGAAGAAGAAACATAATAGAACTATCAATTTTCATGCATGACCCAAACCTCCAAAGCTTGGCATTATTTTATTTCTATAGGATTGTTGCCTAGTCGTAATATTAGTGAAGTTACTCTTAATTGTGCCCTTTTGAATTACTCAATTCAAATGGGGGTATTCTATTGATGTATGGAAAATGTACATTGTTAAGGATACCACATCTGTTGGGTCAGGGCACCCTTCTCTTATTTATGCTTTATGTGTAGCAATTGGTGTTAGGGGGATCAGAATGAAGAATAATTTTTTCCTAGTCAAGCTCTCATAAAAAGAAAGATTTTGAGTTTTAAGCAAGCATGAAAGGATGAGGAGAAAGGTGATTTCAGTGAGCCTAGATTATCCAGCAGACCAAGTACCAACAATAGTAGTAGGAGTGCTAGAGCTCCAAAAATATTAGGAGAGCAGATGGCTAATTTAAAGGAAAAAATAGAAGAGGTGACTCACTTTTGTGAAGAAACCAGGGATTGGCAATTTGAGATGAAAATGAGGATGGCTCATAGTATGGACCAACAGGAGCAGTATTGTAGATATACTTCAGATTTTAATGAAGCACTTATTGGTATGTTTAAGAGTAGCCCTTTTATGGAGCATCCTGAGCAGCTCGAGTTTCCCCAACACCTACTTACTGGCCATTTGTGTGGCAACCTAGAGAGAAAGGTCATCAGGATGATGATGAGGAGGAAGAAGAAACTGACTCAGTGGGTTATGGGTTTTTTTTCCTTTTGTTTGAGAGAGGGAGAGAGAGCATGGAGGCTACTTTTGTTAAGTAGCATGTTTATTTTATATTATAATGTATAGTCTGGCTGAAGACTTATGTAGTGTTAATCATTTGTGTTTCTTTTATTTATATTTTATTAAAATGTCCCTCATGCTCACTATATATTTTGTATTATGATTATTTAAATAATCTTAGTAAAAATGATAATTAAAAATTATATAAAATTATGATATTAATAAAATCCTAGATCATAGTTTAAATAAATACTATTTATACTTCATAGAGTAGAAAAAACTAAAAATTAATTAACTTAGACCATTTAAGTTATTGCTTTAATTTGAAATTATAAGTTATACATTTATACATTAATTTTTGAAATAAAGACGAATAATTATAATTAAAGATTAGATATGAGTAGATTAAAAATGAAAATCATTAGCAATCCTAATTTGAAAATGGTAATCTTATTAAATCCTTACATAAAATTCATTTAGATTATATAAGGTTTTGAAGTAAAAACTGATATTCAAAATTATTAACTATGTACTCCATAAAATAAAAAGAAAAATAGCTGTAAAAATAGTTCTAAAAAAACAAAATACTAGTACAATAAAAAATTGGTATCAATCAAAATCTTAGAATTTAATTATAATCTTATGCTTTTTTTTTTGAGAAGATGCTAAGAGCAATTTTATTAATAAAAAATAGATTACATCCAACTAAGTGATATCTACTCTATCACTTTCCTCCTTTAACAAAGAAATAAATTTAGGAGGAATATTATTACAAGTAATATCATAAAAAAAAATCAAAAGAAAGAGCATGGTTAGCACAACAATCAGCTAACTTATTACAATCTCTACTAACCAAATGAAATAAAACCTGATTAAAATCTTTAAGAAAAGATAAATCTTCTTCTTTCAAGAACTCTTCGTGGGCTTGCTCTTTATTCACCAAATCTCGAACATATTTGATCAAATTAAAATTATCTCCTTCTATGATAATGCCTTTAGCCTCATACATCCATTCATGAAGAAAATTCTTTAATGATAAAATAGAAAGAAATTCCAATTGTGAATTATCCCAATGCAAATAGGTAGAACCAAAGGCACATAAAATCTCCCTCTATGATCTCTAATGACACCTCCAACACCTGCTTTATATGAAGTTAATAAAGAAGCATCAACATTAAGCTTTATCCAATCGGGAGGAGAAGGATACCAAAAATTAGACAGCTTAGGCAATTGATTAGTACCCCAGTGATCTGAATATAGATTAAGCTTAAAAGAAGACATTACAAAACAAACCTAATTGGCTGCCACCAGTGTAGTACTATCTTCCTTTCCACCATGAATGAAATTATTCCTGCTTTTCCAAGTAAAGAAAATTGTCGAGCAATACAAATTCCCCAAGAACGGAATGGAATTAGAAAGACTATACAAATTATGGTAACAATCCTCCATAGTGCTGCTAATTGGAACATTAAATCCCCAACTGATTAGCAGATTTAAAACTTTCAAAAGAAAAGCACATTGAGATGCAATATGAGCTATATTTTCTGAAGTATTGCATCCTCTCAAACACCCATCGAAATCCAACAACCTTCTATAACAAAGAAAGTCATTTGTTGGAATTGCATTAACATTCAGTCTCCACCAGAATAGTTCCACCTGAGGTCTTAGATTAAATTTTTTCATCC